>JANHGC010006368.1:257237-274873 GCA_027560395.1 Boaedon fuliginosus | reverse complement strand
ACTGCTAATCTGATGCATGGACTTACTGTACCAGAAAGACAAGTCCCTCAGTTTTGACATCACAGAGATACATGCCTATGTATGCTGGCTTCTGCTGTTTGGTATTGTATATAAAGAAGTTTCTTATGTAAATGAATCCTGCAAAATTATTTACTTGCTGGTCGGATGTGCTGCAAAAACTCTGACAGTAATTAAACAGGGAGTTAGTGCTATTAAAACAAAGCAAACCTCCCCATGGAGATGCCTACACATTGCTGGAACATAAATTTACACTTAAAAATTTAAGGGTGCACACCTAAATGTGAATGGTGAAACTGAAGCCCAGAATGCATTTCAAATATTAAGTACTTAAGTTTAAGCCCTAAGAGGAAAGTGATGCCAACTTGTTATAAAGTTGAATATTAGGCCTTTGGTCTACAGCGTTTGCTTTGGGTTTCTTTTCCTTAAAACCAAATATGAAAAAAAAAATCAGACTGAGGGTTGCAGGAAAATGCAAACAGAACAGCGAAAATAAATATGTGCCTTTTTAAAAAATGTGATTATGTCAGATACATTTTTATGTCTCTGTGCCATCAATTGAAAGTGAGAAGACACAGAGGAAAAAATGCCCAAATCATGGATCACTACCAGCAATACTTGAAGCCATGGAAGTTGTAGTCCAATGCATAGAGGAGGGCTGCTTTTAACAAACCCTATCTGGCAATGCAAACTTCTTCATGGAAACAAAACAGAGAAAAAGAGACAATACAATTGACTTCTTGCAATACGTACGTCTGCCTGCCTGCCTGCCTGCCTGTCTCAGCAACTGTCTAGAGTTTCTGGGAATCTGGCAGCATATAAATGTAAATAATAATAATAATAATAATAATAATAATAATAATAATAATAATAATAATAATGATGATGATGATGATGATGATGATGATGATAATGATGACAATGACGATGACGATGATGATGATGAGGCTATTGACATTATGTAGAATGTTGATATATTTTACCTATTCTGGGAAAGAAAAAGTAAGTCATAGAATCCATGTCCAATAGACATAACTAGTCACAAAGCATATAAATGGATTTAACTATGCATTAAAAAAGGACTGCAGTTTTTTCTGGTTCAAGTAATCATTCCACACATAGAATCTACTTACCGCCCACAATGTGTTTTTTTTTTAAAAGTCTCTGCCTGATTCAACATTTCCTGCCCTGCTCCCTATCTTGTAACAGCAAATGCTATTCTGTTCATTAGAAAATAAAACTTTTATTTTATAAGATTAAACCGGCCTTATGCCTACCTCTACAGCAAACCTTATCTTCAGTGTCGCTCTAAGTGGGATCTAATCTCCCCAGTAGGGGCAGTTAATGGTTACAGCTTGCAGATGTTTTGCTCCATTCTACACCACAGTAGACTAGCAGCAAAGCATAAAGAGAGGAAGTTTTGAGCAGTGACATCTCTGTGATACAAGATCCTATCCAGAGAATGTCTTGGAAGGGTGGTGCTCCAGGACAACTTAAGATTCTTCTAATGTTGTCAGCCACTGATCTTTAATGCTTTTTCTATTTTAATTGATTTTGCTGCTAATATTTAATTCCTATTGATTTATATATTCATATATATTGCTATTTTCTGTTTTAGTGGTTCTTTTCCATTATAATTGCTGCTAATGTTGAGCTTTTAACCATGAGTGGCCACTACTATATGCAATCCAATCCAACACCCCATTTATTGTCCCCAGCTTGTGGGGGGCCAAATATTTTGATACTTTTTTTTTCCTGTGGCCAATGAGGCTTAAAAGATTAAAGAGTGAAATAAGTATCTTAAGCCCCATAGAGGCTTTAGGTATCCATATCAAAGTCCACATTGCTCTGATTCAGACTGATCTGGAGGGATGTCAGACTGCAAAGTTTAATGTACCAAGTTTGCTCCTTGAATCTACTCCCCAAAGTTCTAAAATAGCAAAAGGATCCAAAATGTTCACTTTCATCATTTGGGTGAAATCCTAATGCTGTAAGAATATGAATTTTTTAAATAAACAAACAATTCTTCCCAAAGATCTCAAACAGAAAAAAGCCAATACCGATTAAGAAAGGTTGATAACCCTGTTCTAAAAGAGCTGTATATATTTAAATAATTAGAGTTTAAACATCTGGTATATGTATGTATGCATATATGTGCCAAAATTGCAAATTAGTGAAGATGGTTGAATTTCTTTAAAAGTCTGCATGTTCAAGAACTTGAAAAGCATTTATTTACCAGAAGGTATGAACTAAATTTCAAATTTTTTACATATAAGATATTATTTATTATACTCATAATTAGGTTTGGTTTAAGAAACAAATGGTATAATCAATTAATCCCCGGTCCACACACTGGTACCAATCCACAGTCCATTGGGAACGAGTCCGTGCAAGCAGTGGGGTAGTGGGCAGTTTTATTTGTGCATGTATGGGATTTATTTGTGCATGTGTGGGACAGGTGCAACCACTGCTTCCCTCACTGCCAGCACTGCCACTACCACTACTGGTCCATGGACCCACAAAGGCTGGGGACCACTGTTCTAAGCAATACTCAAAGCACACTTACAGTAAGATTGGGATAGCCATGCACTACATATATTAGACTATTTCGTACTTTAGCTGCTCTAGGGACTGTTCTCCATTGAAAAAGATGGGTTTCTACCACTCAAAAGTTTGGCTTCTTCAATTATCTTCCTCTTCTTTTGCTTGAGCATCACAAAAGTAAGGGACGTGGGAAACCTTATTTGCTTATTTTTGTATTTAATCAAGATTCTGATGTACCTTGAATTCAACTCAGAAATATCTGCCCCTGAGCCTCAGGGACTCCATTTTCTCTTAATCCTGTACCATATAAATTCTAACTAATTTTGCGCACAATTTCAGTTGTCTGGATTTTTTTTTATATGAACAAGTTAAATTTGATATTTCTCTTATCTTAAAGCTAGAAGAGACTCCTTGCAGAAGTTTATAGTATCAATCACTTGAGCAATAAATCATGGCTGGGGAAACCAACCATGTAGGGATCCACCTGCACAAACAATGATCAGGAACATAAAACAAAAAAGACCATAAATCTCAGACGTGCTGATGAGTAATTTTTGAAATCGGTAAGAATGCATGTCTAAAACAACTAGCTACAATAATCAATTAAGCTGACAATGTGTTTAGTTAATAGTTCATTAAAAACAATACTAACCAAGTGTTAGCTTACATAAAAGTAAGGGTACAGATGAAGCAGAGTGTTTAAACTGATGTGCTCTTATTATGATTCTCATATTCTGCACCATGCTTGTATCTATTAGTCTGCATATAAATACTGATAGCAATAGTTCTATTTAATTCCTTGCATTTTCATGTTTGATATGAAAATTTCATATATACATATACATATACATATATATACATATACATATATGATTAATAACAATTAATCATATATGTGTGTGCGTGTGTTTATATGTGTGTAATGATTAAGAGGGTTTTTGTTTTTTATTGGTTACCAGCTGATTACCTGGCCTTGCTCCGTTTTCTTTAAAGAATAATTGTGGTGGCCGGGACTGAATGGAAAGTGGCTTGAAAATGTGTTTGGCAGTAATAGTAACCCCAGGTGGTTTCCCCCTCTTTGTCTTCATCCCGCTCCTCCTCTTCATCCCCCTCCTGTTCATAATGTTCTTTTCCCTCCTTCTCCTCTCCTGTCTCCTCCCCCTCCTCTTGATTGTATTGTTTTCCCTCCTCCACCTGCTCCTCTTCTTGCTCCACTTCTTCCCTCCTCCTTTGTCTTGCTCCTCCCCCTTCTTCCTCTTCTTGTCATTCTTGTCCATCTCCTCTTCATCATGTTCTTTCCCCTCCTCCTTGAGGTAAAATTCACCAGCAGCCGTCTCAAAGGTCACATCAGCTGATGGGATTTGAATTCAGCCTATCTGGTGGATATTGAATTGTGGGAGCAGTCTGTAAAGTAGCCAGTTCCAAGATAAATGAAAACAATGAGTCCATGTAAAGCTTAATGAAATGCAGTATTAGTTACAAAAAACTCCATAATCACTCTCAATCAAGTTGCTGTAATTTTTTTTGTCTTGGGGTTCTCATAATTGACCCATTTAAATCAATAAAAGCTTATTTGGTACAATATTTTTAATTAGATAATCTAGTCCTGCCTAGTCCCGGCATGAAAACCGGCTGGATGACTTTGACCCAGTCACTTGCTGTGTCTTCATAGGGTTATTGTTGTGGGGGAAATAGAAGGAGTGTTGGATGACTTTGACCCAGTCACTTGCTGTGTCTTCATATGGTTATTGTTGTGGGGGAAATAGAAGGAGTGTATTGGATATGTTTGCTGCCTTGGGTTACTTATAAAAATAAGAAAGGCAGGATTTTTAAAAATGTAAAAACAAGGGCCTACAGGGCATAATGGACACCAACTGATAGTTTACTGAGCCAGATTCAAGATGCTGGAGTTGCAGAACCTTGGAGAGCTCCAAACAGGCCATTTTCTCCAATGAAGTTTCGCTTCATCCTGGACCATTGATCTTTTCCTTTGGGGTTAGTCCAGTGATGGGTAACCTTTTTGGCACTAAGTGCCCAAAGCACGCATGTGCGTAAACCCCCAGTTCAGTTCACGGGCGCTTCAGGGACAGGTGTTTTGGGCACTTCAGGCACTGGCGCTTCGAGCACAGGCACCGCTGCGAGCGCGTGTTACTTTACAAGTTGTCTAGCACTGCAGCTGCCAAACAGCTAAGGCACGGCAATCTGTACTGATCAGCTAGGCTTTGGAAGACAGAAATAAAAGTGAGCATCACGCAGGGGTGCCCAGCGACAGAACCAGCGTGCATGCAAGTGCTGTGGGGCGACGACTTGCATGCCCACAGAGGGGGTTCTGCATGCCATTTTGGGCACACGTGGCATAGGTTTGCCATCACAGGGTTAGTCCATTGTCTTTCTGAAAAACAAGAGCTTTTAGGATAATCCTTTGGTCCCGAATCTGGCATTGTGTCACTTCCTAGGCACTTTCCAACTTGTACATTGCCTTCACTGAAGAATAGGCAGAAGATAAAGTGAAAACCCAGGGGCACATCACAATTTACCTGGGACAATCCAAATTCAGGTTGTCTGACTCAAGAGAAAATTGTCTGAATTCCAGCTCAGTGTTGAAGCCCGGATTTATCATCCCTGCAAACAATCAGAAATCAGGTCACCTGGCTATAAGGACAGGAGACTCAGTCAAGTCCTTGCTCAATTTCGTGAGCTGTGCAGAAGACCACCGTGCTTCTGAAGATGCCAGCCAGAGTTGCTGGTGAAACATCAGGAAATCTGTTGTTTAGAACATGGTCATTAAACACTGAAACTCAACACTGCCCAACAGACATCAGCAAGCTTATACAAGTATGGTTGCCTTAAAAGTTGTCTAAAGCATGGGTGTTCCACATGTCTTTTGGTTGGTGTGTCACAGAATGGATTCTAATTCAGGTTTTTGCAAGCATAAAGATGTAGGTAGAACTAGGACGAAATATAAACTACTGTAGATCAAATTTTATACACAGGTTAAATTAAATGTGATCAATTCCATTTCTGTATGTTTAATATATTTCTACTTTGGTTATATTCAAAAATCACACATTGACTGAATCAGGTAAACTCTTTACAAGTAACTAAATAAATTTCTAGCCATTTTGGATGGATTTTCAAAGTTACTTTGGGAGCCATATGCAATCCTGCAATCTCGGCCTAGATATTCCTATTCTAAAAAATCTACAGCATTCTAAAATCCTTCAGCATTTTTTGAATTGTTAGGCCTCTAAAGAACTCAGAATTCTATATTTACATGTTATAAAATTTTAGAATGACCTTCCCCAACCTGATATCCTCCAAATGTGTTAAACTCCACCAATCCCAGGTACCATGGCCCAAATCTAGGTGACTAGAAATTTTGAAGTTTGTAGTTAAATTTATCTGTGTATACTAGATTGGGGAAGATTATGACAGCAGATGTATAGAATCAAGTATTTAATTAACAGTAGAAGAATTCGGTCCTACATATATCAACCCTGAACTAGCTCCTACTGAACCTGGAGACATGAATTTTAGATAAAAGCTTACAAAACACATGTAAATGTACATTATATGCTATTGTACACTATATTATTCTATTATAGGTATAGTGATGGTATCTAATATTAGTTTGCCTTTGACTAATTCCATTTTAAATATTATTTTAATGAAAGATATTGTAATTTTAATGCCATGTACATTTCATTATAATTATATATATATACTTAAAATGTTCCTACATAATTATTGCAATATTTCACAGTGCATAAAAATACTGTACTTGTTTCTTATACTAAATCATGTTAATTTACTTGCATTTGCTATTTGTTAACAGAGTTGACTATACAGAAATGCTTCCAATTATGAACCTTTTACCAAGAGGTGGAAATCTTGATCAATATTTCTAAATATGTACTTTGCACTCTTTAATCATTGGAGAGGATGTACAACTGACGTTTATACTGAGGTTGGAAAGGCTTTGGAATTCATGTTATGGCATATTGGGGCACCATCTTGCATTTGATCTCCTCTTCGAGTCAATCTAGATGTCCTTGGGAAATAAACAGTTCTACAGATTCAGCTGGTCCATTGATGAAACTCAGGCTAGATCCTCTAAGGTCCAGACTAAGTTATCTACCAAGAACAGATATAGGAATAAAAAGTGATTGAACAAAATAGAAATAAAACATGGCTATGTAAGAGGTAATCTCAGAATAACACAATAACAGAGCTGGAAGGGACCTTTGAGATCTTCTAGCCCAACCGCCTGTTCAGGCAGGAAACCCTATACCATTTCAGTCAAATGGTTGCTCCTAATCTCTTCTTAAAAACTTCCAGTGTTGGAGCATTCACAACTTCTGGAGGCAAGTTGTTCCATTGATAAATTGTTCTAACTGTTCTAACTAATCAAAACTCACAGCCACTTTTTCAAATAATATTTTAGTAATCTAATGCAATGACAAAGAAATGTACATTATTGTGGTGTTACAAATGAGGAGAAGGGACATGTATACACCGTACAGACAATATACTGAACTGAGGCTTCTTTGCTGTAATGTTCTCCCCAGGAAGATCTTGTGCACAGAATAATAGAAAGTGGTCCACAATTAAGATAACTTTTTATAATATACATTTAATGTGATACCAGAAATGAACAAAATTCAAATCTCTTGACTTCAAAGTATAGATCTTAACTAAAACTTAAAAAGAAAAGCTTATTGGGAAAGTAAGAGCATGCAAAAAACAAAATGTAGTCCTATCAGATCTACAATAGCTGATCCATAACATTCTCTTCGCTTCTTCATCGAAGTCATTAATTGAAGAAAACAGGCTCAGAGTCTGAACCTGGGAGCACCCCATTTGGTATCTTGCTTCAGGATGATAAAGAACCATTGACGAGTATCCCAGAGATGCTTTTTACAAAGGCAACTGGACTTTCTGTGTCCAGTTTTTCTCTTGTGTTTTTCTCTTGAAGATGTTTCGCCATGACAACCATGACCCCAGATGACTGAGAATTCCATAGGCATTTAACCATTAATCTCTGAATACAATTTTTCAGCTCCTTTGATATCCATTTAATTGCCATGCCATTCAACCCCTACTCAACTGTAATACTAAATTGAATATCATGGGTTTGCTGAATCAAGATATATTACATCTACAGCATTCCCACAAGAAGCAGGCAATGGCAAAACTCTTCTGAATCCTTTTCAAGAAAACTGCAGAGATTTGGCCAGACAGCCAACAGGAATTAATACTGACTCAAAGGCATAAAAAATACTATATCCTAAAACAAATTTTATTTATTTATTTATTTATTTACTTATTTATTCAATTTATATCCTGCCTCTCTTCACCCATTTGGGGAAATTATTCTCACACATGGCAGAAAATCCCATAAGCACCTCTTCCCAACCTTGGCAGTAAAGACACAATAAACAACAAATTAAATAGTAGCTTGCTGCCTTTTCATAACAGCCAGAATCAGCTGCTGAGATGGCCGCCCTTCTCTGCCTAACAGGAAAGTTGGTCCAGCCTGGTGGGATGAAGTTCATGCAAACTCTGACAGGCTTAAGCTATGTCAGCTCTATCAAGAACTTAGAGGTCTCAGACACAGACGTCATTGGCCAGCCCATTCATATCCCAGGAATTCAGGAATAAATGCCTAGATTTCTGCAATTCTTGAAAGAAAATGAGACAGCATTTAAGACTTCACAGGAAAAATATCATCAGTAATAGCAATTGGAGGGGAAGGAGGGAGAGAAGCAGGAAGGAAGGAAGACAAGGCCTAGTATTGAACAAATAGGAAAAGCAAATTCCACTGTATCATCTGAGCAGAGCTATCCCCGAGATTCCTAAACCCAGGCAAGCTCTGGGATGAACCCAGGGAAGGAAGCCCATCTCTGGAGACATCCTAGAGGGCTCAGCAGCAAAAGGGAAAGCAGATACATCTGGACGGAGGAAAGAAAAAGAAAATAAAGAAGACAGATCTCCCCGTTTCAAGGAGAGCCCAGATCCCCGACTGGCCTCTCCCCCCGACCGATCCGGGGTGAGTACGGCAGTCCACGCAGTGCGGCGATCCTTCGGAGAAAAGCCCCTCCCACGGGCTGCCCCGGACCGCCTATTCATCACCCCCCGCACCCCCCCGGATAAATGCCTCCCGGGCGCTCCGCATCAACTTGCGCTTCTCCTTCCCTCTCGCCCGCGCCGAGTCAGGCGAAGAAGGCTGAGCGGGGGTCCCCAGGCGGCGGGCTCCCTTTCCCTGACCCCCGGCCCGAGGCCATGTCCACGGGCTCGCTGAGCGATGCCGAAGACCTTCCCGAGGCGGAGATACTGGGCTGCTCCGGCAGCCTGAAAATGGACCGCTGCCGTTCGCCGTCCGCTCCCCGTCCGAGCCCCGCCAAAGGCTCGGCCGGCGAGCGGGGGTCCCCCGGCAAAGGCCGGGGCGCGACGGGGGGCAAGGCGCGTAAGAAAACGCCGGGCAAGAAGAGCCCTCCGGGGACGGCGGGCCACGAGGGCAAGCAGGTCCAGCGGAACGCGGCCAACGCCCGCGAGCGGGCTCGCATGCGAGTGCTGAGCAAAGCCTTCTCCCGCCTCAAGACCACTCTGCCCTGGGTGCCGCCGGACACCAAGCTCTCCAAGCTCGACACGCTCCGCCTGGCCTCCAGCTACATCGCCCACCTGAGGCAGATCCTGGCCAGCGACAAATACGAGAACGGCTACCTTCACCCCGTCAATTTGGTGAGTGGAGCGCTCGCGAGGCGGGAAACGCACTGCCGGGGGGCGGGGGGGCGGTGGCTGAAAGGATACGCGCGCCGCGACGCTCGCACCTGGCTCCGCGCCTTCCCGGCGCCCTCAGCTTCCCTTCGACTTCTCCCGTCCTCCCGCCGCCCCAATCCTCCAGCCAGCAAAGCCGTCGTCTTTAGTCGGGTGGCCGGCCGGCCGTCTCCCGGGCTTGCGGGGAAGTCGGCCTCCAAAGTCGTCCGAGGGAAAACTGTGTGAGCTGTGGACGACGGGGGCGAAAAGTCCTCGGCCGCCTGGCGCGCTCGGCACTACCCTGCGCCCTCCGACGACTCGGCGCTCGGTTTGTCCCGAGCGGTGACTACAAGGCGCAGGGAGCGACGGGCATCATAGTAGTAATATTAATAATTGATAATAATTAATAATAATAATGCCAAATCGATAATACCTCTTTAAAGGAAGCAGTCCCCTTCTTATTTTTTTTAACCGTCCTCTAAATCGGATTGCGCCATAGAACTCTTTTTCAGCCGCTCCCGGCCGCTTCGTAATAACTGAAGGGAGCCGTCACGTCCTTCGCTCACCAAGTCCATTAATTGATCTGAATAAGGGAGGGAGGAAATAGCCCGATTTGTTGACTTAACGGCGTCAGTCGGCGGGATCTGATTTCGGCGCGTTTTATCTGCCGCGGGTTGGAGATTACTACGAGTAGTACTATCGCAACCACGAATGACCGCGACTGTTAACGCTATTTAAATCGCCATCCAAACCTCTTTTCCGAAATACCGAATAACAACAATGGATTTTTAAGGAAAAGAGGTGCCTCTCTCTTTTTTTTTTTTCCCCCTGACTCTTTTCGCACGCCCAGTCGTCAGGATCCTTCCCCCTGCCCGTAAATTATGGGTTTTTCGGAAGTGGAAGGGTGGGTGGGTGCATGTGTGGACCGCACACCTTGAGATTTACAACCACCTCCTCGACTTCAGTCACGAAAGGGGCCACAATCCGTTTGTCGGTCACGAAGGGAGAAAGAAGACGGACGAGGCTGTTGGGAAGTGGCTTCGAATACTTAAAAGCTTCTCTGGCCTCTTTAGTAGATGGGAGCTGGAGTAAGAGAAAAAATAGACATAGATATAGATAACGATTCGGATATTTGGAGGCCCCGTTATTTCTAGCAACTGAGTTAATTATAAAGAGGTAAGCGTTTAGCCCCAGTTTATGGCTGAAACGAACGCAAAGGTTTCTTGAGGGAGTGAACTCGGTTAAAAAAAATCCATTCAGGATTTTATCGGTTGAACCCTCCTTATTGAAAAGGAATCTGGCAGGGGGGGCATTATATTCCTTCCCTTTGTTTTCTAATTTATCTGATTGATGGTTTAATTTTATTGTGGTCCTGTATGTAAACCAATTATTTTCATACTTGTATTAATGGGGTTCATTAGTTCATAATAAAGGGCTGAGGCTTTATTTATTACTCTATGGTTAGCAACAGTAAACATATAAAAAAGTTACTGAAAGCAAAACAAACTCAGAGTCCCAAACAGTTTTGACTGATGGATTTGGGAGGAGGAGTGAGATATGGTTGACCTTGTTGTTGGTTTTGCTAGGATATCGTTATTGCATGTATATGCATACTTTGTTTTAAAAAGACACTGAGATTAGTTACTACAATCACATGACAATGATGAATAATTACTACCACCAAAGTACAGATAATCTACACAGATTTTATTTTGCCAACAAGTTTGCATCCATGACATTTTAAAAAAAATACAAGGTGATTTGTGGCTATTGTCTTTGTTTCCCATAAAAAATGGATGGAACTGTAATTTTACTGTTCTAGAATTATACTTTTCTTATGAGGCTTCTGACCTCAGCAGAACTTTGGCAGTTGCAAACCAAAGCATACAGTCAAGAAGAAACCCCCATCTCCAACTCTAAAATGCTTTTAGAGGAGATAGTACTCTTATCTTTTTCAAAACAAAGCAAAAGTGAAGGGGGAGCCGGGAGCCGTGCTTTGACATTACCCAGTCAAGAATAGACAGGGGCTTAAGAAAAAGATGTCTGCCCCAATATGCCTTTTTGGGTTGCATATATATATATATATATATATATGTGAGAGAAATATCATTTCTATCAAATATAACCAATGCTGGTATCTAGGACCAATAAAGCATGCCCTTTCATCCCCAAAGATTTCAGAGAATTATGAGGAACATTAAGAATAAAAAAACATTTTTATGGCACAAAACGTCTGACTCTGCAGCTGCATGGGGCAATACGGTGGAGCCATCTTAAGAACCTAGTTACACTCAGTAGTTGAGACTTGTCTAGTCTAACCACTTCTTCCTATTGTTTGGAAAGAACACCTGGGTTGTCTATGGCTTTGTTTATTACAGTTCAAGAACTACGGCATTTGAAATATACTGATCTCTCTTTTTCTCTCTTCCTTTCCTCGTCCTTTTTTTTTCTTCCGCTCCTTTGCCCCCACCCCTTTTTGCTCCTTGGCTACAGACATGGCCTTTTATGATTGCTGGCAAACCAGAGAATGACCTGAAAGAAGCAGTGAACACAACTCGGTTGTGTGGCCCTACTGCCTCCTGACCCAGGATTTTCAAGCATGAGAAAAGCACCCTTCTCTATGGATGAATGCATTTGTGCATTGGGTCTACGAACGGGTGGGGGGGGGGAGAATTTCAAGGAGGCAACAAACTGTTTTCTCATGGAACAAACAAATCCTAAAACTGAAAAGAAGACCAAATGTACTGTGCCAAAGGAAAGTGAAACAATCACAAAGAACATATATTTAACTTTATTAACTTGTATATATATAATATACATATATATATATATATATTGAATATCCTGCAGCAACGCCTTGCTGGTCCAAGTGCTGTTCTCTGGATCCAACCAAAATTTGAACTTTCTATCTTTGTGTACTCCACTTTGTGAAAGACGGCGATTCCTAGAATCAATTATTCTGAAATCACTTCTCTCTAAAAAGAATACACATTAAAGATATTCTATGAATATATTTTCTTCAAACAAATTTTTCTATAATTTGTAAAAAAAAATTTTTTTAAAGAAGTCCTCAACAAGAAAACAAAAATAGTGTGTGGTTTTTTTCTTCCCCAAAGAAAAGAAAGAGAGGATTACTATTTATTTTATTTTGGGTGAGCAGATTTTACAAATCTTAAAGTGACAGAATGCAAAAACCATTTGACCTCAGATTATGAAATGTTTATTTTCCTAATTAAGAAGAGGTAGACCGTATCCTTTGGAGGAGGAGGTTTCGATGGCTAGAAAAACAGCATGTAATGGCTGTCTCACTCAGGAAGGAAGGAAGGAACCTGTTGTCACATTTCCAATAATTTAACTAAGAATTAGGGAGATTGTGAAATTAGCAACAAAGTTTAATGCAAATTTGTATCTCAATCCATACATTCGCATTGTCATTATTCATGTCTTGATTTAGAACGAGTTGTTCGCAAAGATAATAAGGATGGAAAGCAGACAGTTTTATATTGTCTTTGCACACCAAAAAATCCAAGTTTTATAGAATTTTTTTACAAGTCAAACAAACTAAGTGTTAGCATGGAATGTGTCTTTTCTAAACATTGCCAATATAAGGCTGAAAACAGAAAAATGCTGAATGAAGGTAGGTACAAATTCTTTCAAAAGAATAAATTTGAAGCAGGGTGTTTGAACAATTAAAGTGATTTGATTTATTCTTGGAAATAAATTCCAGGTAAATTCAGAGAGTTTTCCTGTTAACTTAATTTTTTCCAAGGGATTTATATGATGATCCAAAGTAACTTTTTGTAAATTAGTATCAGCTCTAAATTATACATTCCTAAATAACAGATGCAACATGAGAAGAAAAACTTCCAGATTACATCCCAGCATATTTGTTTTTAGCTAAGCAGCTTGAAGATCATCTGTATATAATTCGCGTTGCTTTTTTGTAAAACTGAAAATTGTGTAGAAAGGAATTTTTGAAAAGTATCAAACAGGTCAAACAATTTTTTTCTGAATCTCACAAAGATGCATTTAATAATTTAAATTAGAGATGAATTAGAGATGAGAACAAAAATGTAAATGTTTTCACAGTAAAACATTTGAACTTTTGCTTTGTTTTGCCATTCAGGCAGTATGTCGTCCATATCCTTTCAAAATAACCAAATAAAGCAAAAGCTGAAATATTTTGCTTTAAGGTTTTTTCATTCTTTTTTGTCATATCACTCTAATATAGTAATATCGTATTAGAGAGATAAGCAGACCCGGACTACAACAGCAATGGTGGGAACAATTACTTGGTTGAGTTGGGCAGCTATAGAAATAAAAGTTAATTAGATAATGATTTCATAAAGATAGGTAACATGTCTTCAATAACCTATGCTTATTAAGAAACCCAGAAGTGATTTTTTGGTAACTCGGAATACTCTTTAAATGATACCACCTTTACCTTTAATATCAATTAAACCTTTATATATATCCAGAAATGACTTAGAATCAGAATACAACTGGAAGGGTCCTTGGAGGTCTTTTAATCCAACCCCCTGCTCAAGGAGAAGATCCTATACCATTTCAGATAAGTGACTGTACAGTGTCTTAAAAACCACCAGTGATGAAGCACCCACAACATCCGAAGGCAAGTGTTCCACTGGTTAATTGTCCTCACTGTTAGGAAGTTTCTCCTTAATTCCCGGTTGCTTCTTTCCTTGATTAGTTTCCATCCATTGTTTCTTGTCCTGACCCCCTCTTTGTGGCAATCTCTTAAATACCGGGATACTGCTATCATGTACCCCCCACCCCCAGTCTTCTTTTCTCTAGACTAGCCAAACCCAAATCCTACAACCATTCTTCATATGTTTTAGTCTTCAGGTCTTTAAGTTATTCTTTGCACTTTTTCCAAATTCTCAACATCAATTTGTGACCAAAATTGGATGCAGTATTCCAGGTGTGGTCTTACTAAGACTTTATAAATTGGTACTAATACTTCATGTGAATTTGATTCTATGACTCTTGTTTATACAACTAAGGATTGTATTAGCTTTTTTGGCTGCCGCTACACACTGCTGACTCACGTTTAAGTGAGTATCCACTAGGACTCCAAAGTCCGTCTCAGTTACTGTTTTTGAGCCATGTTTCGCCTAATCTGTACTTGTACCTTTGTTTTTCCTGACCAGGTTTAAAATCTTGCTTTTCTCCACATTAAATTTCATTTTGTTGAATAGGGCCCATTGTTCAAGTCTGTCAACATCTTTTTGGATCCTGAGCTTGCCTTCTGGTGTGTTTATTCTTATCATTTATGAAGATGTGGAAGAGTACTTGGCCTAAGACGGAATCTTGTGGTACCCCACTGCTACTTCCCTCCATGTAGATATTAAGGACCATTTGTTGAGTACGGTTTGTCAGTCAGTTACAAATCCATCTGGTGGTGATGCTGTCTATCCCATATTTTTCTAGCTTGCCAAAAAGTAGGTTGTGGTCTACTTTGTCAAATGCCTTGCTGAAGTCTAAATATACTACGTCCACAGTATTTTGCTAGTCTACTAATTTAGTCACTTTGTCAAAGAATGAAATAAGATTGGTTTTGATTATCTGTTTTAACAAACCCTTGCTGGCTGCTAGTGATAACTTCATTGTTTCTAGATGTTCACAAATTATTAATTTTTTTTATTATATTTTCCAGTATCTTCCCAGGTATTGATGTTAGACTGATTGGTCTATAGTTTCCTGGGTCTGTTTTCCCCCCCCTTTTTTGAAGATGGGAACCATATTAGCTCTTTTCCAGTCTCTAGTAGTTCCCCGGTGCTCCAAGATTTTGTAAAGATACGATACAATGGTTCTGAGAGAACACTTGCCAGTTCCTTCAGAACTCTGGGATGTAATCCATCAGGTCCTGATGATTTCTTGCTTATTTTAATTTTAATTTCTAGTCTGTATTTTACGAATAGGGTTTCTTGGTAAATCAGAATACTCTAGATGAAACTGCCTTTATTTTTATCTGGTTTAACCAACCAGTTAAGGCAAGTTTATTTCTTTATAGGACCACAAGTCCTACCTCTTTACAGAGGTAGGCTTTACCTCTTTACAGGTCTACATCCTTTAAACTGAAGGGAAGGGAAGTCCACACTTCTGTTTTACTAAAATGAACATATTGTCTTTGTCAACCATCTGATTTGGGCTAGCTGGGCTATATTGACAATCTCCACATGCACACGTGCATGTATCTGTACAAACCATGGGACATTACAAACCAAGTTCCCACTACAAACCCTTATCTCTCCCATTTGTGGGTTGTTGAAGTCTGTAAGGAGAACAACTGGTTCCTTTGCATTCAGTTACAGTGGTGTCTCAACTTGTCATGTGCTGGAACGAATAAAATTATAGGGCATGCCATATTTTCAAATGTTTTATCAATCAGATGGTGCAGGGCTACATGTATGCTAAACGTATGTGTGTATATATGTATGTATGTATGTATGTATTTATAAGATTTATATTTCAGCCTATTCACACATGGCGACTCAAGGCACCTTACAAAAATATAAAAACATCATATAAAAAACAAGAAAACTAATAAAAGATTCATATATAATAAAATAACAAAATAACCCCTCGCCCCCTCTGACCTGGCAAAAGCACATCATATGAGCCATTTAATGGGCTCCAGCCCGCTCCGCGTTCCCCAGGCCCGTTGTATACATTTTATATAGTTGTATGGAACTACAGTAGAACGACCATAATTTGTTCCATAATTTTGGTGATTTCTTCATCTTCTAGTGTTTCGTCTTCAGGAATTTCTGGGTTGGGTCATGTTTGATCGCCACTCGAGTATGCTTTCGCAACCAGTTTCATTTTGTGAATTATTTGGTCGGGGCCCGATTTGGTCATGGTCAGAAGCGTTTGTTACCAGAGGTTCTACTGTACTATGGAAGCATTTGTTATGCATGTACATTATACTTTTGCATAGGATAAGATAATCTTTAGCTGCTCATCGTTATTTGAACAACAAATTGCCTGGAATTTGTTATTAATCATCAAACAATAATTTATATTATTGGAAGATAAAAGAATATTTTCAAATATCTTCCTTTCTTTAGGGTATCTGACTTTGAAAACAGTCTTGTTGTAAAGATAATTCCCCTTTTCATGAACCCCCCAGCGTCTCCCAACAGGCAAGATGGTGGACCCAGGGGAGTATCTTAAGGAACATTAAAAAATACTGATAGAATAATTTGGATAGGAAGATACCCTTGCCTTGTATGCTCTCATGGTGCCCTGGCTGTAATTTAAACACCATTCTTTCTATTGATCTGATCTGTTACTCTGTGAGAGATTAGGCGAAGAGATAAACAGAAGTGCTGGGCTCTTTCCTCTGAGGCAGCTCAGTCCAGAGGCAGCTGATGCGCCAGATCCCAGAGAACTGTTTAACGTTTCAAGGTTATGACCGCACTGTTTACAAAATGTCTTCAGTTATTTATACTGTTATTCCCAGCAGAAGGGCTTTAAATTTCCACAGTTTCGTTCATACTTATATATGTGTGTAATATTCTGTTTAATTTGATACCTGGATTCCTTTGGGGAACAGTAACATTCCCATGGGGGAAAGTTTCACTAAAGTCAAGCCTGACGTTTTGCAAAATTTGCAAAAAACCTCCAACAACCTAACTAAAAGGTATATAAACAAGTAGAAGGAACACAGCAGTTTGGGAAGATGTGATTAAGATCCCTTATCCAAGATGTAACTCTTGCGTAAGCTTAAAAATCATGTTTATTGTAGAAGTTTTAATGGACTGTCTTATCACATGCATGAAATACTTTTCTTAATGGCGTGATACAAAGATAGCTCAAGACAGGCGGAAGTTGACAATTTTTCCAGATTTCTCTTTACAAAACTCCAGGCAACACACAATGTATCTATTGGGATATTGTGCAAATTACATAAACTTCACATATATATCAGACACAAGAAAATAAATATTTTTCCTACTAGCAGGGGTGTGTGACCCACAAGAGTACTAAGTTCTGAGTAGCAGGCATAGTAAAAAAAAAAAACTCATCTAAAGACAGCTAATGCTCTTTTGCAATAAACTAGAAATCCTCAGGATTTTTATTCTTACATAGATTATGATTGTAAAATGTGATGTAAGAAACATACGTCTAAAACAGTGGTTCTCAACCTGGGGGTCGGGACCCCTTTGGGGGTCGAACCATCCTTTCACAGGGGTCCCCTAAGACCATTGGAAAACACACATTCCCATATGTGGTCCCAAATAATTTTATGGTTGGGGGTCACCACAACAGGAGGAACTGTATTAAAGGGTCGCGGC
>JANHGC010006368.1:184487-195186 GCA_027560395.1 Boaedon fuliginosus | reverse complement strand
AGCAGCAGCAGCAGCAGCAGCAGCAGCAGCAGCAGCAGCAGCAGCAGCAGCAGCAGCAGCAGCAGCAGCAGCAGCAATGTCCAGAAGTGATGAATGCTGGGGTCTGTAGTTCTTTAAGGTTCACAAGAAGGCCATTCATTTCTAATTTGAGTTCCTTTCTTTCTTGGTCTGTTTGTCAGCATTGTCAAGGTTGTCGAACTATGGAATTAGGTATTCCAAGTCTCAATGACACTCAATGGGTGCCAGCTCAGAGTAAACGCCCCTGGAACAATTTAGATGTTCTAGCCCCCCTATACTTAACAAAAGGAAGAAAAGCCCAGGATCATGTCAATTAGTTCCAATCAACTATTTATCTGCTGTACCATTGATGCAAAGGATAATGGAAAGCACCGATAAAACCGTGGAGAAAGTCAACGCTTACATCATGAAGGGGGGGGAGCCTTAAAAGATGTGCAATCCCACATCTCTATTTGGGGTTTGTCTAAAGTCTGAAAAGCTATTTGCAGCTGAATTCAGAGTGCTAGCCAATCTACCTCAATATATGACAGGTTTCACACATATAACAGTCTTGAGTGAACAAATCTAGTCCAAAGATTTTGATTACTTGCTCAAGCCGAAGAGAACTCTTTAACTGAACTTACAGACCCATTCATGGTCCCAGTGCTACTTCATCCTTTTCCACAGTCTTTTCTCTTTAAAAGCCCTGAAAGGAAACTAAAGTCTGCATAACAAGCTGAGTTCAAAGTAACTATAGCTCCCACCCCCCACTAGGATTCTCTGAAGACATTCAGTTCCACTACCACTTCCTCCGTTTTACTCCTTCAGTTTGCCTTCAAAAAGGGTTTTCCCATCATTTCCACAGCACCAAAAAAAAAAAAAAGTCCCGATCCTTGTGTGGCTTACTTACTTGATAAAAGTAATTACAATTTATAAGTATCCCTCTGCCTTTCAAAGTTTCAATCACTGTTCCTCCAGAGAAGTTGTTGCAAAAGTCCCCCCCCTTCTTTATCAATACTCAAACAAAAGAAAGGTTAGGAAAAAAATACTTAACCAACCTTTTAGTGAAGGCTTTTCTTCTTTCCCTCTCATGGTTCTCTTCCCCTCTCTTCTTCTCCTCAAGATCCCACAACAGCACTGTCGTCCTGTACTTTTAAACCCTTTAGTTTGTTGTAATTCTCAACAATACGTCTCCTTTGGACTGCTGTCCGCCTCCCAATCAGCTTGACAGGAGGCGGGCGATAAAGGAAAGAAACTAGCTGATCTAGCTGCCCACTTTATGAACCTTGCATTAAGGGTGATTTACACACACAGAACTAAAGTTCAACGTTAACGTTAACCACGTTGTTGCAACATAACCCTGAAATGTATCGAAATCATCCCTTGCTTATTATGTACACAACATGCCCACGCGCACACCCGGTGTGCAACTAGAAATGCAGGTCACCTATAATTAATGCATTTGTAACTGCAGCCCAGCAAGACTTGAATCAAAACACAATTGAAGAACAGAAACGATGTGATTTTTGGGTTGGGGTCGCTAGGCTAGAGTCTCGGGGCACGATTTTATAGCAATGATTGGTTTAATCGCACGATTCGCTGCAGCAAGCATCCAGCAGCCGATTCCCAAACTGGTTAATCTGGAGTATTTGCAACTATACACAAGACAGATGTGACTCCTTAGGGCTCCGGCTTAATGCCTTTGACGATCGGCGCCGAAAGATAGCGGGGACAGATGTTCCCCTGCTGCTGAGGCCGGGGTGGGGTGGGGTGTGTAATACTATTTCTGCGTCAAAACTGCGCGAGACGACGGCTGCCGCCGGTGTCATCCCGTTTCTTCCTCTCCACCCAGCCTCCCACGCCACTTCCCCCTTTCTCTTTTTAGCAGCGGAGGGAGACATCTGGGCTCCCGAACATGTGTCGTTTCAAAGGAAAGAGAAGTTGTTGAGACTGGGCTTTCCTGCCGGCCCAGGGGTGGAGGCTGGAGCAGGCGTCCCTTATCCAGGCCTGGCACCAAGCACTTCCGAACAGGAAAGCGAGAGACACACGGCAAGGGCTTTCCCGCCTCCGGAGTTCGAAACCCAGCCGGCGGCTGCCGAACGCCTCCGTTCCTCTCGCTCTCCTCGCCAGGGAGAAAGAGGACAGACGGCGAAGTGCGAGTTCTCGCACCAGACTTCGGCTGCAACCTACGCTGGGGGCGCTCGAGCTCACGTTCTGAAGGCCGTGGGGGAGGGGATTCCCGCGTGGCCGTCGAGGCCCGCTTTCAGGATCGCCCCTTCTTGTCCCAAAGCGCCGCCGCCCTGTAACAATCGCGCCTTACTCTTGAGTAGAAACTAGGGGCGACTGAAACGCCGCCATCTGTTCTAGGAAGCGATGGGCACGCTAGGCTTTGAAAAAGAAGGCTCAGTTTGGCAGGGTGCTCTGAGGATGAAGTCTGCAACACAACTCGCTGAGCTGAGGCGGGTGACTTCCAGCCACAAATCACCACCCTCATCCTACAAGACCTGAGGAATTCCCTGTGTGGACTTCAGCCCTTGAAGATTAAGTTAAATCTCCTGAGCCTGTCACTTTCATTAGTATTGCAGTTTCCATTTTAGACAAATCCTGTTCCATACATTGGGTTTTTTTTCTATGAAGGCTCTGCTTTGGACTTGATTTCCAAAAGATACCTTGTAGTGCATAGGCCTATGAATAGAGATTGCATCATTCGTGGGGAAAGAAGTGTCTCTGTACAGACCTACATACAGGTGTTATGTTCTGTGCATCTAAAGCACTTTTTTGGAATAAAACCTGAGGTTTGACTCTAATTTTCCTTCCTTCCTTCCTTCCTTCCCTCCCTCCCTTGATACTTTCTAGAGAATACCTGCCCTCCCCCCCAAAAAATCCAAACTGAGTTATTGATAAGAAAAATTCTAAAACCAAGACTGGACAATATATAACATTAGTAACAGTAGTAATTCAATTAACCACGGCAAAAAAATAAATCATGTGTGAGTCACTAAACAATTGCCTTACTTTACAACGGAACATCTGGTTCCAATTATGGTCATAAGTCAAGGACTATCCAGTACTTTGGTAACCATCATCATAAGCATACACCAGTGTAACTTTACCTTATGCCTACTTGCCACCACTAAAATAGAAATGTCCTTACTTCCTCCTCTCCTGAAGTCCTATTTCAAAACTGAGAATTTGTTGATGGTGGACACACACCATCTCCCTCTTTCTTTCTCTCTTTCTGTCTCTGTCTCTCTCTCTCTGTCTCTCTCTCTCTCTCTCTCTCTCTCTCACACACACACACACACACACACACACACACACACAGCCTGCAACTTGCAACAACTTATTTTTATTACTTTCCTATTGCCAATAAGTTGCCTAGCACAAAAGGAAAGCCCAACATACAATCCTGTATTGTTCTTGTATGGAAGCTTAGGCAGTTTCTTACAAATTATTGTGGTGGAAGGGTGGGTGGGTGATACTAAGAGACAGTAGTTTACAACAGTTTTAATACAAATCCTATACTATACTGAAGCTGGAGTCTTATGTGCAAGACACCAGAGTATGGTGTATATGGTCTCTGCACTATGAAACCCTCTACTCCAGAAATGAAGTAGACCTGCGTTAAAGTGATTTGCAACCATCTCTCAAATAGCTGTATAATAACATTTTGTTTTTTGATACTCTAATACAGTTTAGTGGAAATTCCAAATAATATAGGAAATTGTGCTAGTATTTTTCAAATTTTTATTTTATCTGCAAAGTACTCCCCACTTTCCGCCCATGCTATATTTATTAGATTATGACTGTCTAAACATTACATTCCTTTAAATGTACCTGAAGCCAATTCTCCCCCCACTCCCACCCCCAAAATTAGGAAATAAATCTTTAGGCTGCAATGTACTGGATGTACTGATTGCTACATTAATTATATATCTTTTTTTTAAAAAAAAATGCAAAAGTAGTTACTACTGCAAAGATATTGCATCAGCATTGCAAACAAGCTAGTGCAAATAACTTGGAATTACATAAAATTATACCCTCTATCTACAAAAAAAAATCATAGAGTTGGAAGGGGCCATTTAGGTCCAACCCATTCTTAGTGCCGTATCCAAATTAAAGCTTATCAAATGACTATCCATACTGTTGGAAATAAACACACACAAGATTTAAAAAAACACACCACTTCTGTCTCTCAGATATGTGCGACTCTGCATTTTTTACTGTGCAGGGACTTTAGTCATTTAGTAATCTTATCTAAGAGACATAAGTATAGCATCTTTCAACAGACATATCTGCAATTAATGTATCAGGACTTTGCTGGATTGGAAATTGCTGTCCACCCTATTTTCTAGTTGAAAAGTACCCATTTAGCAACATTCACACAAACAAGAAAAGATGGTAAAGGCAAAGAAATGGGCATATTAGTTTGCAAAGAATAAGAAAGTATTAGTTAAATATTTAAACCACCATTATATAATTAATTTTTTTAGTCTTATTTAAGACTTATTTAAGATTTAAGCTTATCCCAGATTTGAAAAAAAGGAAACAATGCCAATCCAGAGGCTTTCATTTATTAATACCTAAATATTATACAGGTAGTCCTTGACTTACAACTGGTTATTTACAGGTAGTAAATATTATACAGGTAGTCCTTGACTTACAACTGGTTATTTACAGGTAGTATATATTATACAGGTAGTCTTTGACTTACAACTGGTTATACTATTCAAAGTTACACTGCATCTCCCAGAGCTATTTATGACCCGTTTTCAAAGTTATAACAGCCACCCATACAAACTACAGTTACATTGTAGGTTTTTGTGTGTTTGGTGACAGGCTCGCCTTTATGGCCACTTGTAGCTTCTCTCAGTCATATGATCACAACTTGTGACATAATTTTTTTGTCAGTTTTCAGTATTTACTTCTGGTTTCTGCCAAAAAAAAAACCATTGGGGAAAACGGATTAACTTAATGGCTTCTGTGTTCGCTTAATGACCATTGCTCGTTTAACAACCATTGTCAAACAAGTTGTAATTTTGAAACCAATCACGTGATGCCTCAATGACAGTTGTTTGTTGAGGACTACCTATACAGTCTGTTCTTAGTGTATTTGGTCAGATCGAAGCCCCACTAATAGTTTGTTTACATACTTATTATATTAATTATTCCAATGACTAAAAATCACTGAATAATATATTTTATACTGGGTAGATAATTATTCAAAACAATGTTAGTAAAATTTTCTTCATTAATGTACCATCTCCTGCATTTTTTTAGACATCTTCTGCTTGAAATATTCAAGGACATGATGATAACTTTGCCTACATAAGGGTTATTGTCATAGGATAGTCATTTAGTATTCTGGGATTGTTAATTCCACTTGCTTTGCCAACAGGATTACAAATCAGCAATAGACCAATGGATAATGAATAAGGAATGTACAGAAT
Organism: Boaedon fuliginosus; assembly: GCA_027560395.1. NCBI lineage: Eukaryota > Metazoa > Chordata > Lepidosauria > Squamata > Lamprophiidae > Boaedon > Boaedon fuliginosus. The sequence goes on along the minus strand of JANHGC010006368.1, from coordinate 189,739 downwards.
GTTTTTACTGATATAAGACTTGAGCTGAGCTTGTCAAAAGATTGCCAGAAACCCCAAACAAAATTGGCTGACAGAGTTCTGCTAAGCTGCTTTGAGCACCACCATCCAGACAAACAACACTACCCAGACAAACATAAATCCATTGTTTGTTTGATTTTACCCCAGTGCCAATCATATGGCATGATCAATGAAAAACTGTAATGTTCTGGGATTATAGAGGCAGGATGAGGAGTGTTTCTGGACAGAGTAATTACCCTATATGAGAAATCATGGGTTTTCTTAGTTTGTTCTATGCTTAAAATGACTGAAAAACCATGATTTCCTATTTAGATACTTCCACTTTTTGGTTGCTCATTGAAAAAAGCCTTGCAGAGTGAATTATCCAAGTCTAGTGTGTATGTCACAAGTATATGAGCATGGGAACTATGAAGTATCAATATATAATTATTTAATTAATTTATTTATATAGCTGCTTATCTCCCCCAAAGGAGATTCTCAGCGGTGTATAATAATAAAATTCAGCCCTGAAGCTTATAACTAAATTTAGACCATATGTACAGTATTCCTAATATGGATAGTATATAGATCTCTTTTCTTTCATTTTTCTTTATTTAGTTTTTCTTCCTTTTTATTTTGTTTATTTTAATCTATATGCAATCTTTAGATCCCTTTTTTCATTATTTTTCCTGTTTGTGCTGTAGTTGTTTATATTCCATTCTTTAAAACTTTTTTTTAACAAAAGGACTTGGGTTTAATGCTACTGAATTCACAAAGATACACATGAGTATAAGATAGCTTCAAAATATATACTAACCATTAAACTACTGTTATTTATAAATTTAATAGACATAATAAGCAAAATCTTGTTCAGCATCCACAGATCTGCTTGGAAATCATTTGTAATTAAGTGCATTCAGGTTGGTGTCAATTCTTAGCAGCCATACAGGTAGATTTTCTCCAGGAGGTTCTGTTTCCAAGTTGGTCCTTTAGGTCTTCCAACAGTTATTGAAGCTGTCCAACTTGCTACTGGTCATTCTCTTTCCTTCCATCTTTCCCAGCACTATTGACCTCCAGAGAACTAAAGCTTCACATAATGTGTTCGAAATATAAAATATGATAATTTGAGCCTGATTGAGTCTGCTGTGAGATGATTTGTTCTAGAATCCATATCCATTTTCCAAGTCTTTCATAGCTCCTATACTAAACCTATGACTGCTGGGTTCTCTACCTGCTGATAGGTGATTCTAAAAGGTGGACCCTATCCACCACTTCACTATCTTCTTACTCCATTCTAAGGCTCGTTGCCCTGCCTATTTTTTTTATTAATTCAATCTTTTTATATTTAATCTTAGTTCCATTTTTTTTAAAGTGGGCTCCTTGATTTTCATTACTAGAGCTTACAGACCAATTACATTTTCAGCAATTAGAATAGCACATGTTACATGTTATTTCATTTTCTCATTGTTTTAGCACTCTGCTTATAGTCTATTCTTGAAGTCATTGAATTTTTAAACTGAATTTATTTAACTTTTGGCCAAGTGTGCCCAGGTTTAAAAGGTAAGAACTGTTATCATAGTCATTCTTAAGTGTCCTAGTTTGAAATCATACTTGTCTGTCTGATGTAAATAACAGAAGAAATGTTTTCAGCTTTATTTAAAACAAGATTACCTTAAAGTTGTTCTTAAATAGCTCAGATCCCTCAGATAAGCATTCACAAAAACCCTTTGTAGCTATTCTGATAATCCCTGTTTTGTTATAAATCCATAACAAAAGTATATATTACATTTTTGCTTTTGAGAGATGTACCTAGGCCCCCTGGGCATTGACCTTTCTGAGGTCACACTGACAGAAGAGCTACAGTCACATCATATCAATGAGTGTTGACCCACTTATTTGTGGAATGTTTGCCTTTACATTTTGCAATCACAACTTGACAAGGCAATTCATGGTTCTCTGGGGCAATTGCCTTGAATGCATCGAGAATTGTGTTAAAAAAACTCTCATATACATAACTCGATGTTTATTTAAAAAAAAGATCATGTAAGTATCACAACTGGGTATGCATCAGTTAACTTTATTACTGGCAAGCTGTGTCAAAATGTGAACATGGCAGTACTAGAGTCATGTCATCAAAATAGGATTATTATTATTATTATTATTATTATTATTATTATTATTATTATTATTATTATTATTATTAATTTGTTTTCTATCCCGCCTCTCTTCACCCCTTCCAGGGGAACTCGAGGCAGCAAAAACATACAATAAAAAACAGTTTGGCCTATACAATAAAATCAGAAAAATTCATCCATTCACACAGTCACACCCGAGGGGGGTGGGGAAGGAGAAGGGGACACGATGACTAAGGCTACGCTTGCCGGCAAAGCCAGGTCTTCAATGCCTTGCGAAAACTTGGCAAGCTGGAGCTGGTTCTGATCTCCGCGGGGAGCGAGTTCCACAAAGTCGGAGCAGCTACAGAAAAGGCCCTTGACCGTGGCCCCGACGGCACTCGGAGCAGGCCCTATAATATGAATTATGACTGACAGAATTATGTTCAATCAATAGCCCCAAAGGCTTGCCAGGTACCCCAAGAGGCCCTAATGTGAAAACTGTTTCCCTCTTCAGGTCCCCTCCAATAAACAGCACAAGTACTTTCTTAATGGCAGACTTGCTCAAGTCTCTACCACAAAGCAATCACCTTTGTGGGGGGGGGGGGTTTCAAAGAAAGCAAGGTCCACATACACACACAAACAAGCTGTACCTCCAGCAGGTACAGCAACATAACCAAGAAAGACATGGACAATTCCCTCCCACCCATTAACCTGGAGTTGGAATTTCCCCACTAAATTATATAGGAAAATTTCTTGGTTGTAGAGGCCAGCTTTCTGAACTACCTCAACAGCCAAGTATATTCCATCCACTTCACCCATGCCTCCAAGCTACCCGAGCCACAGCATCTAAAAAAAGGACTCCAGGGTCACAAGACCAGTAGGGCCTAAACAGAATTTCTCAAAAAGGGACAACCTTTATCCTACAGATAAAACAGAAAATGCTCCAGGCAAGCACAACTCACAAATCAATGAGCTATTTATTGTTTCCCCTTTCTTTTCATCATGCAGATCGTACATGGGAAAGGTCAAATAGAGGGGTGAGGCACATGCCTTTCTTCCTCTTCCAGGCCTATTCAAGCTCTTAGTCTCTGCAAAACTGAAGGCCATGAAATCTCTTGGATGGAAGATCCATTGCAGGGCCTTGTAGAGTTTTGCCCTCAAGTTCACTCAAGACAGTTTCAAGAAAGCCACCCATCTTTGATGGATTCCATTTAAATGTATTTCCAACTCGAGCACAAAGTTTTCTGTATACAGGTTATCCTTGTTTAATGACCACATGTTCAGTGACCACTGAACTTACAATAGCACTGAGCAAGTGGTACTTAGGACTGGTCCTCAAAGTTCTGGCCACCATAGCATCCCTGTGGTCACAAGATTGCAATTCCTGGCACTCAGTGACCTACTTGCAATATGACTTTGCAGTGTCCCAGGGGTGTGATGCATCCGACAAGCAAAGCCAGTGGGGAAGCTGCCAGGAGACACAAATCTGACCATGGGACGTGATCCGCTTAATGACAGCACAGGGTTCGCTTAAGGAAGAAGCCGGAAGTGCCATCACTATGAGGCATCATCACCGATGTGGCACTTTATGATTGCATCACTTAGCAATGGAAAATTCAATCCTAATTACTGCCATTAGCTGAGGACTGCTTTTAGCTCCTATTGCGTGACTGCAACCGATCCCAGTCCCCTCATCTCTTGACATGAACAAAAAATCAGCTTCACATTTTCTCTTCTAAATTTCATGCAGGAATGGCTACTTCTCCAGTCTTTGAATGCAAAGCTTATAAAGGTAACATGCACAGTTGTATTATCACACAGGCTATATAAAAGAAAAATCATTAAAATATATATGAGATACATTCAAACTCTTTGGGTATACATGGCCACATGTCCTACCAAAGTTTAAGCAAGGAGATACAACAAAACAGGTCTGAGCTGAATAATACCAGAGCAAACTAAACTTGTATTAATATCCTAAGTCAAAGACACTGGGTGAAAAACTTGTTAGAAGTTTGGCAAACCACTTGAAGCAAAAAAGTTTCTCGGAGAGATCTCTATTGAGGAAAACCTAGCCAAAGTTTGTGATCAGCCTGATCAGATTGTACTTTTGACCAATGACTTTTGGAAACACACCCAAAAGTAGCCTACAGGAGATCCCTAGAAATCCAAGCAATAGAAGGGGGAACACTGCCATTACTCCTCTTACCAGAGATGATAGAAACTGTATCTTTCTCCCAGGATACAACATTAACATATTCTTGCACTGAAGAAGGAATGAGGCACTTAAAAACAGCCACGTTTCCACGCATTGATCTTTGATCCTCCACTCGAACTGTGTAAGGTTCCCTGAACACTGGGAAGAAAAATAATAGGTAAGCAGACAGATTAGCAACTTGCGTATTTCACCCAAAATTAATTCCACACTTTCCCACATCGCTTCACCCTACAGGGTGTACACCAAAGAATGCCCCAGACCATAGCTTCACTAATTGGGATAAGACTGCATCTTAAATGTGTTATTTTATCCTGATCTGCTGATTTTCCAGCTTCAAAAATCTCATTCTAGTCAAAACAGGAGAAGACAAAGATGGAAGAGTAGAAAATGGAGTACATTTCCCATCATAAGCTGAAGGTTGATGGAAGATGTTCTTAACCTGAAAATTTGTTGCAGGTTAAAGATTTGCCTTCAGCGCAACTGATTGCTATGGGTGGCTTTTAACTGAGATTCTTAAAAATGAATTTCTGCATTAAAACAATTCAATGGAAAGCTTATTAAAACCAGTGTAAAATGAAAGAACAGATTAAAGAAACAAGCCTTTTCTAGGGACCAAAGTGTCACCAAGGCAAGTGCCAAATAAACCTCTCTGAGGATGGCATTTCACGATTGATGTTACCTCCTCCCAGGAAACTCCGGCTAGTCCCTCTTGGTAGCCAAGCCCAGTGGTTCACAGGAACACAAGCACACAGGATACCCTTTCATCGCAACCCCAACGTTCTTTAGAGGTCAAACTGGCTATGAGTTAAGACTAGAGTGGAACTGCAGGGCCCTCTTTTATTTATTTATTTGATTTATACCCCACCTCTCTTCCCCAGTCAAGGGGAACTCGAGGAGGCTTACAACACAATTAAAAACAATTT
>JANHGC010006368.1:169414-180807 GCA_027560395.1 Boaedon fuliginosus | reverse complement strand
GAAGCCCACCACTGAAACCGGGAGATTTTCAGGAAAATAATAATCTGGGAAGAGGGCGGGAAAGAGGAGCAAAATCCGTGACTTTCCCGGCCAAACTGGGACACTTGACAGGTATGTATGTTTCTCAATTGTGTCTGAATCACTTGAGATTGTATGAGAATGCAGTTTTGGGGGACACTAAGATGTCTAAATATATCCAATATCAGTATAGTATACTCAATACTGGTTCAGTCTGAAACAAAGGGCACAGTTTTATTCTACTCATCGCATAATTCTGAGAAATGGAAGAGATTCAAGTCACTCCATATAGGTAAACTTACCATGTGATGAAAGCTGTTGAAGGCAACTATTGTACTGTAGAAATGAGAATACATTTTTTATAAGTTATGTGATATTTGAAAATTATACTTTGACAGGCAAGTTGCCCATATAATGAATAAAATCTGCATTTTCATCAAGCCATGCTCTCAGGCCTTGCTGGCTATATTTCTCTAGGCAAAATGGTTCTGTATAAAACAAGGATCTCAAAAGCCATATTTTCCCAGATGAATCTGGAATGTTTCCTAGGTTATACATCTGCACACTTCATCTAATTTGCATTTTAGAACATAAGGTTGACCAGTGGACAGACAGAATAATTAAATACAGTCCAAGTTGGTTGGCTGATCTTTCTGTTACTTTTGAAGCTTCACCTCCACACATTCTAAAATTAAGCATGCTTCTGGTGATCTGTCTGTCACATTCCATCCAAGGTGCTCATGTGATATCACTGGCATAACTGCAAAAGTTGTCAAAACCCAGGTGTTACCATTCTACCTAGGCTACCAAAAGTTCTCTATTAAAAAGTCCGACTCAATTTATTAAAAAGAAAGAAAATCCTACCTTTTCTTTTGTTGTACAATTTTTCACTTCGTAGTCATCATAAAATACTTATAAAATTATGGCTGCAAAGTACAAATTGTTACTGAAGCATATAATTAAGAAAACAAAACACTTTTGGGCTTCCTTGTGACTCTAGCAGCAGCCTTTAGAAATTATGTATACTTCACAAAATGTACACTGTGAATGGACAAATATAAGTATTATGTATGTGGTGAATTTGGCTGAAGGTCAAATGGACTGGATAGAGCAAAAACTAAGTTTGAGTTATTTTGGTGCAAATGAAATGAAATACATGGTGGTGGATTTGCATGACCCCCTCCCCCCCCCAGTCCTCAAGATTCATCATAAGATAAAAACATCCATAAGAAAACTAAAGAAAACATTCCAAAATGACATAAAAGGACAAATCAAAATCAAATTAAAACTGAAAAGTTCAATTATTGCAGATTCCTTTCTTTTTTTGTTATAAATTTTTAATTATTTTTTGTTTACACATAGTCTCATTGCTCAGGCAAAGTTGTTTCCAGGCATCACTTAAATCCATCTAGTATCATTATTCACATTCCTACTTCTTATTTTAATATCTTTAAACCATCAAAATCATAATATTTCTCTGTTATATACAACCAATATTTAATCATGTGACCTTTCTCTATTTATCTTTACACAAGTTAATTAAAATCATATTCCACCATTGATGCTAGGGGAAGACAAATTGCTTCCCTCAGAATGGATGCGCAACTTGGGGGTACTCTTGGATCCGCAGCTACAATTAGACCATCATTTGACAGCTGCGGCCAAGGGTGCCTATGCGCAGATTTGCCTTCTGCATCAGCTGCGCCCCTTCCTACAGGAGGCTCTTCCTACGGTCACTTATGCCCTCATCACCTCACGACCTCACGATTGGACTACTGTAATGCGCTCTACATGGGACTGCCCTTGAAGAGCATTCGGAGACCTCAGTGCACCCATATAACACCTATCCTCTGCGAGCTGCACTGACTCCCAGTGGTCTTCCGGGTGCAATTCAAGGTGCTAGTAACAACTTTTAAAGCCCTTCATAGCTTAGGAGTGGGGTACCTTCGAGACCGCCTGCTGCTACCTTATGCCTCCTAGTGCCCAGTCAGGTCCCACAGAGTTGGCTTATTACAGGTCCTATCACCCAAACAATGTCGGCTCGTGGGCCCCCATGCTAAAGCTTTCTCTGTGGCAGTGCCGACCCTCTGGAACTAGCTCCCTGCAGAGATCAGGACCATCCCCACCTTGTTGGCCTTCTGTAAAGCCACAAAGACCTGGCTTTGTTGGAAGGCCTGGAAATGATGTGCCTCCACCCCCCACCCCCCCCACACACATACTTTCTTTGGATGAGTTGGATATGTTGATTGTGGTTAGATATTTTACATTGTAATTTATTGTATTTTAAATTGTTGTTAGCCGCCTCGAGTTCCCCTTGACCAGGGAAGTGAGGTGGGGTATAAATCAAATCAAATCAAATCAAATCAAATCAAATAAATAAATAAATAAATAAATAGACTCCTCAAAGCTTCATTTCCATCTGGACAGAAGAAAAATGAAGACATGCAAGCCTAAAATTTTGTTATCAACATCGCATTTGATAAAAAATAGCACTACAAATTACCGTATCTGTTTTGCACCTGGCATTTAAGCATTGCAAGCAAACACCACAAGACTGCTTGTTCTCTTATGAATGTAAGTTACCCTATGGTAAGATGGGCGGCCAATAAATTTTATAAACAACAAACAAACAAACAATGTTTTCATGTCTCAGATGATTAGACAATTGATATCATACTTAGTTTCAATTAATTAATAGTGGGGTTCTTGGTGTTCTATGAGCTTGGTTGTTTGCTTGAAGAAGTTTCATTACCCAACTGAGTAACATCATCTGCAAGCAAATAACCAAGATCAGAGAGCACCAGAAACTGTACAGTTGAACCCTGAGCTACATACTTTTTTCTACTGGAATTAATCGTACTATCCTGTGCAAATTATCAAGCTGCTAAAACTAGTAACACTCAAAAATAAATATACCCTTAAATTATTTTAAATAACATGCAAAAATATCAGTCATCATACTAAAAACCCTACTAGCCTAGGTCTGTGGATCACTTTGGATCCACTTACTGTTCTGCCTGTAATTTAATTCATTTTTAAAGGGGATTATCTGCTCTGTGAAAGACAGTCTCCCTGGGGACAAATAAAAAAACCTGCATCAAATACCTAAGATTTCTTATCAACAAAGCCTTAAGAATGTAAAGAAAGGTTAGTTTTTTCATTTAGATACAAATCACAGGAACCCATCCCCTTCAGCTCCTATCATCAAACACTGCAGTCCCTGAGACAATTGCTGCACTTTTGAAAGAAAAAAACAATGGAATTAGAAGCACCCAATAAACTAAATGGGCAATTACAAAAGCCTTTTCTCAGATTGCCTAAATTTGTTTTTTGTATTATTGTGCTTTTTTTAGTCTAAGAAGGTTTCTCTTCAATTTTTTCCATCTCTTTCCATGGCTGTTTTTGCTTTCAGATCTCCCAAAACAAACTATTGCAAACATTCCTAAGAACTTGATATTCCTTGCCAATTAGACATATGATTCCCTCTGGCATCAGGTTTGCCAAAATTCTCTGTATCCAAGTTGCATAAGCCAAAATGTATAATAATTCTTCAAGCTGCATTTTTATGCAAATCATTTTGCTTTTCTGCCCACAGGATACACCAGGTGACTAACAATATAAAATTCATAAAATAAAAATCCAATGGAAATGAAAGAGCCAGGCATTTTAAAGGCAAATCTATTTGTTTTTACATAAAGTTCTGAGATCACAATCCAGTATAAACCTTTGAAAGGATTACTGTTAGAGGAGGTGAAGAAAAGGAACAATAGAATCGGAATAAAGACAGAAAAAGTGAGAGACAGAATTGCTTTGAGGAGTGAGCAAATTTTAAGTGGCATTTAAGAATGACATGGATAATCTTGTTTTGAATAGCTGTTAATATATGCAGTGTGATGGGAAAAGAAGGTATCTGTGTTTAATCAGTGATAGTAAGCATTCTAAGAAATTCTGAGTCACAATTTCAGTGGAATTTAACTTTTGTCATTCGGATTCTTGAGTATAATAATTTTGAAATTATAGGCAAAACAGTCTGAGGAACTGAACATTCTTCCCACCAGTTGGGCAACCCTTTGATTTCCGAGGTCAGATTTTGCCTATTTATACTTAGGTAACCTGCTTGTCCAGTGTAAAACGAAATGGGCCATTGTCACCTAATCCTGTTGCAAAAGATTAACAGGGCTACATTTCTGGAAGTTGAATGAAAGGTCAGGTTCCCCGTCATGTAAAACTTGAATCATGCAGGCTTTGTAGACGTATTTTGCCCTTCCTTCTTCACAGAGTATTTTTATGACATCCCATCTAGCTCATACCATGGTATTCTTGGGGAATCTCCCATGTAAGTATGAAGCAGCCCCATCACTTCTTAGGTTCAAAGCTAAAGGTGTGATGAGCAAGTGAGGCCAACTGTTGAACATGGGAACTGGAATGGAAGATTCCATTCCAGATCTCCAAAATCAGAATTTATCATGGTTTCTACAGTACAACCAACATGTGATGAATTGATCACCAGCGCCTTGAATATGAAGAGAGATTAGGCAAATGAATTCTAGATATTGATTATTAACTACCACCCCTCACCGAAAAAGAAGAAACTTAGGAAAGCAAGAAGAGTAGACTTCTAATAAATTAAATCTCTTTTCATCCCAATATGACCCTTCTTCTGTTCTTTCTCAGGCAGAGGAAACCTGACAATCAGTGGTTAAGATGTTAGGATAGAGTTGGAGAACTCCAGACTAAACTCTCTCCTCAGTCATGGCAGTTCTCTGGCTAACTTTGGGTCAGTCACTCTCTCAGCATAGCATACCTCACAAAGTGGTGGTTGTGGCAAAGGAGAGGAATCAATAGCGCTGTGCTTTGATATAAGCCCGCAATAAAAACTTAAAACCAAAAATACTAAGCCATCATTCACAGGTTTGCCTTTCAACTTTGCTTGGATTGGGGAGTAATAGTCTATACAGCTATACATTTCTGGACTACAGAAAGGAGATAGTGTTCTGAAGCTTATGTTTTTGCTTTCTTATTAAAGGCAAGAACTTTTCTATACGTACCAGAGTCATCACTATTCCAGAAAGTTCTCTGATCAGATTGAGTCAGCAAATCTTCTTTGCCATAGAGTTCTTTTATCTATAAACCAGAAAGAAGAAAATAGAACTTATTGTAGAGTATTGTGGCCTGTAAACATTAGAAACCCTTTCTATGAAACAAGGAAGTCTTTTAAAGAAAAAAACCATAGAAAGAAATAAGACCTGCATGAAATATAAACCTAATCAACCAGTATGGAAGAATTTTTCCCTTCATTTCCTTCTTTGATTGATTTAAAGTTTACAGCATTAGAAAATAATCTTATTTCAATCTTACCAGTCAGGCTGTTTATACATGCCCAACTGGTGTCTCTTTGGCAAATTAAAATTCTCTGTGTGGATTAAGAGAGAACTTAGATTGTCTCCATCGTCTTTCCTTCCATACAGCATGGATGCTGGTTAAAATAAACACTGTAATAAACAGAGATAGTAAAGATCTTTATTCAATTTCTTCTAAGATTCAGCCTAATCACCAGAGTTTGACAGTTGAATTCTGGTATTCCCAAAGGGGAAATCCATATTATTAACTCTTAATCGATGCCTTACATGTTGGAAATTCCAATTCTAGATTATGTAGAAATTCCTCGAACACAGCAGTTCCAACTTTCTAGCTGGGGACGACGAATGACCCAGAGGGCAGCAAATTGAAAAGGCTATTTTAGTATATATGATGTTTATAAATATTAATGTAAGGTATGCATCCTGAACAAATGTCACATCCTGCTAGTGGATGCTAGCACTAACCACAATCTTATGAGTGAATCCATAATCAAGTTATGCCTCCTAACAACTTTTTGGTTCAAAACATTCTTATGTGATGTTGCAGATAATTGACTAAGCCCTGTTAGTTGCCATAACATACTTCCTGCATATTACTGAGAATTGATTTTTGAATCTTGTGTATTTCAGTGAACTTTATTGGGGACTCTTGTGTGAGTAAGGATAGGATTATCTTATGAATGTTGAGATAAATCCACATATTATTTTGCTTTGATGATAGTGGTATTTTTAGATATAATACTGTAGAACCCAAACTTAGTTCCTAGTAATTACTTGATTCATCCCCTCCCCTCCCATCTCATCTCATTTTATCTAACTGCAGTTTATATAGCTACCTATCTTAAAAAATAACTCTTGATAACTAAGAAATAATACACATGAAAAACCATACAGTAAAACAAATATAAAACAAGACCAAAATACTGTAGTTCAATGATAACCAAGGCACAATAACCATGGCATCTCATGAACTAACTCATACATCAAAACACATATATCAAACTCTACCAATTTGTCCCTAACACCGGGGGAAAGCCAGGTATGCATGGCCTTCCAGAGAGTTAAGAGTGTTTGAACCATCTAGATCTTAGGAGAAAGTCTGTCTTATAGCTTAAGCACCACAACAGAGAAGGCTCATCTTCTGGGTCCCACCAGATGACATTGTTTTACAAAAGAGACCTGGAGCTCACACACTCAGAAACCACTGAAAACAGATGATTCCACAAGTACACAGTGCAGGGTTCTAAAGATGATAGCCACCTGGAAACATACTGGGAGCCAGTGCAGCTCATGCAGCTCTAGCATCATATGGGCACACCTTGATTTACCCAACAGTACATATGCAGCTATAATCTGGACCTCCTAAGGCCCTCCAATGTTTTTCGAGAGCAGCATCATGTAGAGCTTATTGCAATACAGTAATCCGTTCAGGAAATGACTAATGCATAAACAGGGCCTCTCAATCCAGAAACCCGATCCAATCCAGGAGCCCAGTTCATATATCAACTGTTTAGTGGAGCAGAAATGTATTTAATGATGGATGGAACATCTTCGATTTCAGGAAGTCCCAAATCCCACAATGATTCAATCTTGCTAGAATTGAGAATTGAGCTCATTCTTCATTGTCCAGATCTTCACCAGCCCCAGGTATTGGGAAAGAACCTTGATGGCATACTTATGCAGCCCAGGCCAAAGATGATACTTCATCCTGTGCCAGTTAATGATCTCACCCAACAGCTTCATGTAGATGTTAAGTAAGAGTGGGGAGATAGTTGAGCTCTGGAATATTGTACACTTCAGGGCTCTAGGGCTAGATTTTTCCCACTTCCTCCAGGGACCTTTGAATATGTTAACCCTATCATCCTCTGAACAACTTTACCAAAATAGGGAAGATTTGAAACTGGAGAAAAATTATCCAGGATTATTGGATCCAAAAATGGTTTCTTGAAGAGCAGTTGGACTACCGCCTCCTTCAAAATGGAGGGAATATATATTTTCCTCTTCAGTTTTTTCATTTATAACACATTTTCTCTAGCAAATATAATTCCTGTATGCTTTTTTGATGCCTCCCAAAGGTATATTCTAACTTTTTTAACGTGGACATAAAAAATAGCAGTAGAGATAGAGATACAATGTATAGATTAGGTTAGGTTAGTCTGGATAACAAGATGATTGTGGGTTTTCTCCTATGTGATTGTCTGGTACACTTAAGCTCTGGCAGATTATAGCTAAAGCTGGTCAGATTCTTTAAAGTGCTAGCAAGACTGGTTGATCAGAATTCCAAAACTCTGTGCAGTCTATTACGTTATGATACATTGCGAACAGAACCTCCAATTTTCTAGGTTCTTTCTCCTTTGACCAACACAAATACAATAGAAATACAAGCTGGGACATAATCTGCCCAAATGATTCTTATTTATGGTGTAAGACTCCAATGATTATTGAGGTAGTGGAATGCATTCCTTAGTGGAAAATGTTTATAAATTCATTACCACGATTGGTACATTACAATACTGAATTACAGTATAGAATAGTAGAGTCTTTTAACTTACAAGTGGCTTTTGTTTTGGAAATTTCCTCAAAGCAATTTCCAAAAAGATGCCAAGTGATTTATTTCACAAAACCAGATAACAATAAGTCATAAAAACAGCTAACCACAATCTTCACAGACTCCATCAGCAAAGCCCATAAAGAATTACTGTACATGGAATACTCCCTCCCACTACCCAAAGAAAAACCTATTAAGAAAAGAAGTATCTGTATCCTTTGGCTGGAAAGTCAGAATAAAAATGTAATAAAAAAAAAAAAACAGAGCATCATGGCAAAGGCCCAGTCATGCAAAAGCCAGCTGTTTTGAACAAATGGCTTGTTGGGATAATATGACCATTGTCAGGCAATGAAATGCCATTGGAAGCCTTGGCCCTGGCCCTTACCTGACTTTTGATTATGATAACCAAGAAAGGTTTCCTGCCAGAAAAAAGAACAGAAAATGCAATCATTTGCACTTATTGTTTCTCAGAATTTCTGTCTATGGGCATTCTACTTTGGTCAAAAGAATACATAAAATCAGGTGTTTTCCATTCTCTCTGCATAAGCATGATGATCAAAGCAACTTAAAAGGGCAACTGCAAATTATGCCCTAGAATTTTGGGCCTCTATGCTTCAGTTTGCATGATTAACTTGAGCTAGTACAATACTGGTTGGGCAATTACAAAGACAGTGGAAATGGGGAACTCTTCAGAAGTTTCTTAAGATGCCTTATATTAGATCTGGCATATAGCAAAAATATTATTTTGAGATACAGCAAATAGGTACTATGCTTTTCACCCCATATTTGACTAATATTTTTCATTGCATATGTACAAAGGTCTATTTCAGCTACACAGATAATCTGCATGTTGGCAATTGTTCTTTTCCAGGTCATGAAGAATAATAACAGTTGAAGAATAATAAGACTAATAATATATACCCTGAATGCTGTTCTCATTGGGGGCAAGCAATGATATATCAAGTGCAGAAAAGGAATAAGGGACAACAGTCTCTTTATCTTCTGGGCCTCCATTCAGATGCAATGGACAACATTTTACTTAAGATTTCACCCTCCCTCAAACAACAAAATCCATTGTCCATTCTGGATAATCAGTGTAACTGACAGTCATTTTTTTTATTTTTTATTGACTTATGCATTTATATGTTTATGCATTTATTTATACATTTACTTATTTAACCTATATTCCACCCATCTCTCTGTATCCACCCATCTCTCTGTACAAAGCTGCCCTGGGTGGCTTTCAACAACTATTAAGTATTAAGTACTAAGTTTATGTAATAATGCTAATTATATTTTATTTTAAATCATTTGCACCAACTTGCATAGCTTGCACAAATGACATAAAAATCACATTATTACGGAAACAAAATCAAATGAGGTAAATTTGTGTATAAGGAGATTTGCATTTAATGGATACCCATTCCCAGAAGTAATCTGTTATAGTGAGGTTTTAGTGTAGAAAGTAAAAGAAATGAAGGATATGAAATTAAAAAATGAAATTTCTAAACTTTAAAGAAGTATTAACTACCGTATATACTTAAGTATAAGCTGAGTTTTTCAGCACCCAAAATATGCTAAAAAAGTCATCATCGACTTATACTCGAGTCAGAGCAAAAAAATTTTTTTTTACATTTTGGGGCCTCCCACCAAACTCTAGGGTATATTTACCTATATTCACTCCATTTTCATCACAGCTGATGATCGGGTCTGCCGCTCTTCAGCTGTTTTTGCCCCCTAGAGGTTTCTGATGGATTTTTTTAGGAAATGAACTTCCTACAGAAGCCTCTAGGCCTGAAAACATCTGAGGCAGGCTGCAGAGCAGTAGTGGTATTCAAAAATTTTCCGTACCAGTTCTGTGCGCGGGGCTTGGTGGGTGGGGCTTGGTGGGTCATGTGACTGAGTGGGTGCGGCCAACTCGACATCACTCATGGCAAGGTGGGACAACACCTTGCTGTGACGACAACACCTTGCTGTGACGACACCCACTCAGTCACATAACTGATGATAAGAAGTGAAGCTTTAAAGCTTCGACGCTAAAACAAAGCTTGCTCTGGGCCACCAGAGCGAGCTCCAGGAAAGAGAGCTGTGGTGCACTAGTCTTCTCTCAGCTGTGACAGATCTTAAGCTCCCGTGCTAAAGAGCTGCCCCAGCTGAGAGAAGGCCAGGGCATTTCGCAACAAATTTCATGGGCAACACCCCCCCCCTCATCTCTGCAGCCGCAAAGAACAGCAGCAGATTTCGCGGCTTCCCAGGCGGTGGTGGCTCATGGCTGCCTGGCCCCAGCCCCCCTCCCAGTTCCTGCAGCCGCAAAAAATGTCTGGGAAGCCCTCCGGCTGCAGTGGCCACTCCTCACCCATCCCATTGCCCGCCTCCCCTCCTCACCTTGACCCTGGCTTATGCGAGGCTCCAGCCAGGAAGGTTGCTGTGCACTGTCCAACCAGGAAGCACTTCCCCGCCTGGGTCCGCCTCCTCCTCCCTGAATGGGAAGCCAAGAGCATAGCGCTCTGGAAGAAGGCGGCGGCGGGTGGAAAGGCCTCTCACTCCACCTTCTTCCCAAATGGAACGCCGAGGGCATAGTGTTCTGGAAGAAGGCAGCAGTGGTGGAGGGAAAGGCCTGTTGCTGCCACCTTCTTCCTGAATGGGATGCCGAAGGCATAGAGCTCTGGAAGAAGATGGTGGCGGTGGGCAGAAAGGCCTCTCGCTGCCGCCTTCTTCCCGAATGGGATGCCGAAGGCATAGAGCTCTGGAAGAAGGTGGCGGCAGCAGGCGGAAAAGCCTCTCGCTGCCACCTTCTTCCCGAATGGGATGCCGAGGGCATAGCTCTTGGCATCCCATTTGGGCAGTGGGCAGCAAGAAAGGTGGCGGTGGGCATCCCATTTGGGCGGTGTGCAGCAAGAAGGTGGTGGTGGGCAGCAAGAAAGGCAAACAGAAATAGAGCTAAGAAGGGAGTGGTGTTTTAAGAGCACAGAGACTTTCAAAGCTGCTGCAGAGAAGCACTCAGAAGCAGTTTGAAAGTTCATGCTGCCTGGGGTGAAGGAAGGCTGATCTTATTAATGCCAGTACTTGGTAGGGGATGCCATGGAGTGAGAGCCACTCCCAAATACCGGCATAAATAAAATCAGCGTTCTTTTGCCCCAAGCAGCATGAACTTTCAAACTGCTCCTGAGCGCTTCTCTGCAGCAGCTTCCTTCGCCCTGCGGCCCTGCTGGGTGAATGAAGGTTGCTCTTATTAATGCCAGTATTTGAGAGGGGCTCTCTGTGAGATCTGCGGCAGTCCCTCCCAAATACCGGCATTAATAAGAGCAGCCTTCGTTTACTTCCCAAGTAGCGGTGGCTACCTGGCAGCCACCATATGCTGCCCCACCCCCTGCAGCCATATGGAAGCAGCTGGGAAGCTGCAAAAGCCACCACTGCTTCCCAGTCAGCCTTGCTGCCTGGCAGCCACCATACACTGCCCCAGCCCC
>JANHGC010006368.1:139152-150604 GCA_027560395.1 Boaedon fuliginosus | reverse complement strand
CTTTAGGACCTTCTCAATTGGGGTTAGTTTGTAAAAAAAAAAAAAAAAAAAACCAGAATGAATTTGTTCTCCAAATTGAGACTCTCTTAAAAAAAATACACTGGGGGTAATGGATGCAAAGATCAATCTGTCAATCATTTAATCAAACGTGGCGTGCAAAGCCATCTTGCTGGTGGAGAGTTGTGCAGGAATTGAAAATCTTAGCCCTGTATTTTGTGGGGGTTGTCTTGTCTAGCTCTCTCCCACCTCCCTCCGCACCCTGTTTTTGAGGTTGTCCTATGGCAAGAAATGTCCAGCAGCTGATGTTTTCTTGATCTTCTTTCTACCCAGTAAAGCTGTCTGTTGAAGAAATGCAAAAGCCTTTCTCTTTTAAATTTGCCCATTTTTTTTTGTCTTTGGAGTTTTTTTTTTCAAGGGTGTGGGGGGGAAGTATCCCTTCACTTTAATGGATGCCTGGCACACATTCGTTGGAAAAAGTTTTTCTATCACTTCATCTTCATATGCAAAAGCTTTCCCCACCGGAACAACAAATGCAAAAGACTTCCTCTGGTTTATTTGCCAAACTATGCCCCCCCTTCTCAAATGGCTCTGTGGGGTGGACAGGTTATTAGCAGATAAAAATATCTTAGGAAAAAGAAAAGCTTCATGAATTGTAAATGATGCAGATTGCAGGGCAATACTGTCAGTGTTCTACAGTGGTAAAGTTTCTGGCTCTTAGTGGCTTGTCTGAAATTTTTTTCTTATCCCTTCATTTTTATCCTGAGAAAAATGCTCCCCTGCCCTTCTTTACATCACAGATAAAATGGACTTTCTCTCACAGTATTGCTAATGGTTGGGCATTAGACAGTGGAACTGTCATGTATGTAGCGACACAGGAGCTGAAAGTTTCTTCTTGTTTTTCCCTCTCTGGGCAGGCAGAAACAATGCCTGTTGATTTTTATCCATTGCCCAGCACCAAGGATTTCTTGAAAGGAAAGCAAGGTTTTACTATGAGGACTTGCCTCTGAATGTGAAGAGCCTATTGGGATGTTGCACCCACTGAAGAACACAACTTGAAATAGAAAGGTTTATCTCTTTTCCTTTACATAAATTTGGTGATCAATCAAATATGGAACAAAGGGCACTTTTAAAGCCAGATTTGTACTTGATCAATCATTTCAGAGGAAGTAGCAGATATTTATAGAGACTTGATATCTTAAAATCTGCTGTTGTCTATAGTTGATAGGATCAGACTTGTAAGTGGGCAATTGTTATGGTGAACATCTGGATGAATCTCTTTTTAGTTACCAATGGAATGTTATTATTGAAAGCAGGTACCATTTAAAAAAATGGATATTAGAGAAGCAGTTAAAGTGAATATATACTGTTATATGGCTTGTGAGTGTGCATGAATGCATATGAAAAACTTGTGCACAGAACATAAATATTTAAGGACTGAGAGTTTATACACTGGAGACAAATTCCTTTATGTCCAATCATACTTGGCCAATAAAGAATAAAATAATTCTAGTTGTCAGTTTTCTTCTTGATCTCTTGCAATAGATCAATAGCTCTATAGTAAGATTTAATCCTTGGCATCTCTAGTTATCATTGCCTTTTTCTAGAGAAAGCCTGGTATCCTTGTATAATCCCGTTTAGTAACCTCAGTTTTACTTGGGGTTGCAGTTACACTTCCTCTGTTCAATACTTGTAATTCTTGGAAACTGGTAGGTCATTAATTCAGAGAAGATTATTTGTTTAAGGGAAGAAAAGAAAAAATCTTCATGTCAAAACCATTTATGATGACATGCCCAAACATATCCCTTGCTTTATTGGTACGTATGCTGGGAACATTAGCTTTCAGTCCATGTGGATTGAGGCATTAATGTCCATCTAAGATATATTTTTGGGATTCCTCTTGGTGGTACTGGTGGTACTGGTGAACTCTGAGCTCCCATTACAATGTCAACTTAATTCAACCAATGCCAGAGTTGAAGAAAATTTCCTATACATAAATACTTGGAAGGCTTAGTCAAATAATAGAAAAAATTATACCAGTCATGGCGTGACTGTAAATGGGTTAGCAATGTGTCCATCTTCCTCCCAAATGCAAACTCAATCCAATCATGTGTTGTCTGAAAATTCCAGGAATTGTAGGATAAACAATGTGGGAATATATGCTTTTGTTTTCCGCTGTTGATAAGAGTTTGTTGTTATGTCCACAATAATGAACTGCAATGGTTGCAATGTATCAGTTGTTTACCATAATCTCCCTGTATTTATTTTCGGGACAAAGTATAAAAATGTATTATGAAAATGTATTCTGAAGACATATTTAATTTTTTTTAATTGTGGTGGGTTTTTTTTACAGAGGCCTAATGGTGCTCCTTGAATTACGATCACAATTTCTGTTGTTAAGTGAGACATTTATTAAGTGCGTTTTGTACCAATTTATGACTTTTCTGGCCAGAGTTGTTAAGTGAATCACTACAGTTGTTGAGTTAGTAACCCAGTTGTTAAGTGAAACTGGCTTTACCATTGACTTTCCTTGTCAGAAGGTCACAAAAGGAGATCAAATGACCTTGGGACACAGGAATAAGAATAGTCATAAATATGAGTCAGTTGCCAAGCATCTGAATTTTGATCACATGATCATGGGGATGAAGGTCATAACTGAAAAAAAAAATCATAAGTCACATTTTTCAGTGCTGTTGTAACTTTGAATGGTCACTAAATGAACTATTGTAAGTCGAGAACTACCTGTATTTTTAGTTCTGTTTGAAGCATTCTTTGCAGTTTTGGTGTCTTTATTTCAGGTTACTTTGCTTGTTTCTCTTGACTGTTGATGCGCCCTTGGGGGTCTGCTCAGAAGATGCTTCAGTATGGTAGTTGATGTTAGTGGAAGGGGTTCCTTTAAATTCATTTGATTCATTCTCCCTAAAGTAAGGGGAAGCATGAGGAGACCATGGGATAACATGTTGATCTTGACTTTGCGTCCCTTGTGTTCATGTAATTCTGAAGGGAAGTTATCTTGCAGGCACATGGAACCTATCTGAAGTTTTGAAGCTATACATTTCTCTGCTGTGCTGCTTCCTTCCTTCCCCTATTTTATGGCTCTGGAAGGAAGCAGCTGTTTGTTCTTTGTGCGTAGATATTAGGATTGAACTTTCTTGATGTACTGTATTGATCTTTTGTAATTAGTTATGACATATACATTTTAAGATGGACTAGAACAGGAAGGTCACATCAAGAAGGATAATTCACTGTATCTTAAATCCTGGCACCATGATTAAGCATTGCTCATAGCCCTGTTGCGTAAACAGCCAATGGGGTGTGTAAGCCAGGTAAGGAAGTAGAGAATGTGAGTAATTTGCTATATTGCTGGAGCAATAACATGGAGTACGCATGAATGGAAGAGTAATTCTCTTACATCAGCTTTTGAAAAAGCTTAAAGCTAGTATCCAAGTGACTATTGTTTCTTTACCTTTTTGTTGTATAACAAGAAAGAAGTAAGGACTTATTCAAATACGTAAGAAGCAGAAGTTGGCGTAACATTTTTTTTCATAAATAATTAAGCAATGTATTATTGGCAGAGAAGGAAGTTCAGCTAAATGCCAGCAATAGGCCAAAAGGACTCTAATATCATATCATGAAAATAATTGATTTAGTACTTTGCTTTCTTATTCTCTGCTCCTTAGCTAATAACTACTAAAATGCTGTGCCATGAACTAGCCAAGAAATATCAGTATTAATATGTTCTGCAGCAATGTAGTTCTTTGAGGATTCTACAATGCATTTTAAAATTCCTTTTATTTAGCTTGATACTTGGAGTATATTAAAACAAAATGGGAGCATGTTGTTTCTTTCAGAACATTCTAATAAACTATTTTGAATAATTTCCCCACAATTAATGAGGTTCTGTTTAAGTCCTTTTTTCTGATTTACATAATTTTAATGATTATTTATTATCTGAAAACTTTCTCACCTATGTTAGAACTATTATCATCACTGTCATTTAAAAACATGATTAAATATAGAATATTCTGAAACAAATAGGGAGGCAGTAATTCAAGCTTCTTGGTGATAGTCTTTTTAGTCATTACCATGTCAGTGTCATCTGTATTAGATGTGACCTCTAATGTTTCCATCTCCTAACCATGTCTTATGTTGACATCTCTCTTTTTATATGTAAATTCATCCTCTCCTTAATGTTTATTTTAATTAGGATTTAATATTAGTGTTTGCATTGATAGTAACCATCTTCTTTTATTGTTACAATACGTTGTTGTTAGTTGCGAAGTTGTGTCCGACCCATCACGACCCCACAAACAACGTTCCTCCAGGCCTTTCTGTCCTCTACCATCCCCCAGAGTCCATTTAAGCTTGCACTGACTGCTTCTGGGACTCCATCCAGCCACCTCCTTCTCTGTCGTCCCCTTCTTCTTCTTTTGCCCCCAATCGCTCCCAGCATCAGTCTCTTTTCAAGCGAGTCCTTCCTTCTCATGAGGTGGCCAAAGTATTTCAGTTTCATCTTCAGGATCTGGCCTTCTAAAGAGCAGTCAGGTTAGTGCTACCGAGACCCAGATCTGTTTAGCTACCAAGCACAGCCTTTGGAAGAGGGTTGTTCAATATTCAGTATTCAAACATACTCTGATATTGTTGCTAAACTTGACTTTATTTGTTTCTTGGTTAAAACTCTTTGAATTGGTTATCCAATATAAGCTTTTCTATCTTAATTACAAGGCTACTGAGATTTGGTTTGTTTGCAAGTACTGACTTCATAGTGTTGCAAGTGTGCTTGCATTTTAATTTCTATTGTTATTACTTCTTGTATCACACATAAGATCTATGAAACGGAGTGAGATAGAAATGTTTTTGAAAGTATAAACATTCACTAATGATAAATAAATTGTTAGCTTGATAAGTTCAATGGAACTGGTTTCTTCAATATCAGAGTAGCTTTATAGTCTAGATACTAGAAACAAACAGCAGTAAAAGGCCGTCATAGGTATACCATCTTTGTAAACAGCTGGAGGCATCAGGTAGGTTGATCTTAGAAATAGAAATGGTACCAGATTCAGCAACACAAAAAAGAGAATTTGAATTTGGACAGAGAGATTGTATTGTGAGAATAAATTCAATGTATTTTGATTAGGATAAAAATTATGCATAATCCACTCATAAATACTTTTAGAACTTCCACACTGGACCATGCCAGGAGGGAGGTAGAGTCAAAACTGGGCAGGTTAAGACATAGAAGTTGGGGGCGGGGGGAAGCTTTCAAGAATGGATCAAACATGCAAGAGTCACAGAAAGATACTTTGTTACCTGAACAGAAGGATTTCTGTCAATCAGAAAGATAACATTCCAGTTCTGCTTTGAAGCTATATTATTTTTTTCAAAACTATGCTGAAAATAAACTTTACATTTATTTAAAATTATGATGAAAGGAAAACAATTTTCTCTTTCAGCTTCCATGTCTTCTTTCCACAGCCTCAAAGTTGATAGAATAATAGCTATTTTTAAAAAGTGAACCAGATCCATTATCAGCAGTGTGATTCATAAATCCTAACTTCAGTTTTTTAACAGCAAAGAAAATTATTTCCCCTGTCTCTTGGAGAAGGCTACATTCTTGTTCCCATTCATCATCTATCTGTATTTTTAGGCTTTATCCAGCAGATAAATAAGCTTTCTTTTAGTAAGATTGGAGATAGTTGAGTTTACTGCTTTTATCTGTCACAGGCTTAAGCAGAACATCATTTCAGAAGTTGTGAAACTGCCATCTTTTTTCCCTTTCTTCTCTCTTTCTCCCACACTGTACAATTTGATGTTGCACCACATGATTTCATGAAATTTGGAGCTGATCTATCATAACAGGCTGAGCAATTAGCCTTCCTTTACAGAATGAAAAGCCAAGATAAGTGAAAGAATAAAAACTTGCACTTCAAAAGAGCTTTTATTAAAACCATCTGGAGACAATTTAGACCCACAAAAAAGGTGTCAACTGATTAGGTTAGATAACATAGCAAATTTATTTTAAATATATTCTCTCCATAATCAGATCTTAATCGGATTCAAAAACAAATGAATATGCTTATTGCCAGAACTTCATTTTGCAGAATATTGTGCTAGTTTTTTTAAAAAAGAGAGAGAATCTGCAACTTTTAAGGAAAATTAAATTTGAAGAATATAGAAAAACCTTTCTAACAATGATACTATAATTCACTAAAACCAATGGAGTTTTCATGAAAATGCTGCCTAAAAATCCTTTCACAAATCCCCCTGTGACTACATGTAAAAATCTCTCTGCAAATGTGCAGGGGGTTAGGATGATGGGACCAGTGGAAATTAAGAACCCAGAGATAGTCTGTCTTACAAGAAATAATAAATGAATGAAGGAGATTTGTTTATAAAGCTTGCCTCAATAGTGGCAAAAAATGGAGTTTTTTTTTTAATGGAGTATTCTAAAATCACCAACTTTAGTATTTAGCCAGTAGAAATGTAGAGGTTAAACAGAGCAAGGGACATGGCACATATTTAGAAATAAAATAAAATAAAATCCCACAGGGTTGGCCTCCTTCGGGTCCCATCAGCTAAGCAGTGCCGGCTGGCAGGTCCACAAATGAAAGCCTTCTCTGTGGCTGCACCAGCCCTCTGGAATCAGCTTTCCGTGGGGATCCGAACCGTTCCAAATCTGTTAGCCTTCCACCGGGTGGTGAAGACCTGGCTCTGCCAGAGGACTTCAGACTAATGACTGTCCTTGTACGAATGGACAGTATGTTTGTTATTGTAGGTTCTGTTTTTAATAACCTCTATATTAGATTGTTTTTATATTTTGTATTGTTTTTAGATTTTAGAGTTTTTAATGTATTCTATACGATTGTTAGCCGCACAGAGTCCTTTGACATGGGACGGCCTATAAGTTTTTTAAATAAGTAAATAAATAAGTAAATAAGTAAGTAAATAAATAAATAAATAAATAAATTAAATAAGAAAGAAAGAAAGAAAGAGAAAGAAAGAAAAGAAAGAAAAGAAAGAGAAGGAAAGAAAGAAAAAGAAAGAAAGAAAAATAAATTTCAGTTCAAATGGTAAGGCATAAGGTTTTTGAAAGGAAGACATTTGTTTTAGCTTGACAATCTTAACATAAAGCATACAGTGGTACCTTGGTATTCATCGTTAATTGGTCCCAGGAGGTGTGATGAGTACCAAACAATTTTTCCCCATATGGAATAATGTAGTAGGTTACAAGGCAGCTGACACCACCAAGTTCCAGCTTGTGCATTGAGTACCAAATAAATGAGGAGTACCGGGACAATATTTTCATGTCAAAATGAATTTCAAAGCAGTTGAGTACCAAAGTCATTATATGGTCTGGAGCTATGTGATTTTTAATTCAGTGAGTTTGTCCATGGAACTGAGTTGATGGATGCCTGATCTGTTGCCCTCTAATTAAAGGTGATGTCACTTTACAGATAGAGATGGGCAGGATATAAATTTAATAAATAAATTAATTAAATATTCTATTTGAAATAAGCCAATGGTGCTCTTTTTGGGGAGATAGGGGGATATATATGACAGCAGCTGAAAAATTCAAGGATTCTGTCTTTAACTTTCCTCTCTTTAAAGATACTTTTATTTTCTGAATTGAGTTAATATTTCCCACAAATTTCTTGATGGAAAAGTATAAACAAACAAACATCCCACAAAAAAAATAAAATAAATAAAGACAGACCATTTCCATATCATGCCAAGAGAAATGGTAAGATATGTTAATGGATGGTAACTGAATTTAAAGTGATTTCTCCCAGTTTTTTGAAAATCTTACATACTTATGTAAAATGGGTTCACATGAATGAAATAATCTATATAGTCTGCATTTTATTCCTTTTTGACCTTCTGCTTACAGTTAGCAGCCCTAACAGTGTGTGGGTGGCTATGTGTATAACTTATTTGTGTGTTGATACTGGTAAATCATGTAATACAGAGACTCTGCTTGTACCATATTTTAAGCTGATGACATGAACTTCGGGGAAAAGAAACAAGCTCAGACTGCAGGAATGCATACAGAATGCATTCCAGGGTATTGCTTCAGGGTGCATATCAATTATGAATTGTACATTATTGCTTTCGTGCTCTTATGACTATAGGGTTGTGGAGACAAGGACAAGAATGTATTTATTTCCTGTTTACTGAAAGTCAATTTCATTGCTCATAGTATGAATACTTAGTTCATTTCCACTGTAACTGAAAACTTTTTATAAATCAGAAGGGCAAAGTGAAAAGGGATCCTTTAGATGCCTGATATTATTGGATATAACTAATATCATACCGTCGGCCAAATGTCGGCTGGTGGTCCCACAGAGGAGGACCTCCTCTGTGGGTGTCCCGGCCCTCTGGAACAAATTTCCTCTGGGGATCTGGATCATTCTCAATCTGTTAACCTTCCGCCGAGCCTTCAAAACATGGCTCTTTCTGCAGGCTGGACTAGGTTAATACCTGAAGATTGATTTTTAAGGGTTTTTTTAAGGGTTTTTAATTTGTTTTAATATATTATAAATTATTTTTATATTGCTTTTACTGTTGTTAGCTGCCCTGAGTCCCTTGGGATAGAGCGGCCTATAAATTTTATATTAAATAAAATAAATAAATATCTGAATCAGTTTGTTTGCCCTATTTGTCCAATTTTAGGATCTAACTGGATATTGCTGGACTAGTGTAGCTTGCAAACCAATCTCTGCAAAGTAATGGGTCTTGAATTCTAGCTTGGGCATAGGTTGTGGGAATTCAGCACTGATGTGAGAATAATTTGAACCACAGATCTCCACGGAAGCAAGATAGATCTTTCGTCAAGAAAAGCTTACTGGAAATTGATTCTATTCAAAACTTCTTACATTTAGCCTGGGTTACAATAAAAGCCATTCATATTACTCAGTAATAGATTGTCAGTAGGAGGATATTTGGGATTCCAGCTCAATACAAATTTGAATTTGCATGTTAGGGATGCCAAGAATGACATACACAGGAAAAATAGAAATGAGAAATATGCAGGTTTCTGTTAAGCAAGAATGATAATGCGGAATTGCATCCAAATTATTTTTGGATTTACCTTGTCATTGGTTTTTATTGTTCACTTGACTCTTAATCAGCAGTAGGAAAAGCAAGAATTTGTATAGAATATGTAACCTTATTCCACAGTGAATGGTATGGCTTTGTATTAACAATTGTTCTTGTAACATTAATCTGAATATGATTTTCAATGGGGTGTACCTGTTAGGACCACGCAAGCAACTCTTTGGTCCTCCCTCCTCAATCAAAAGCCTTGCCTCTCTCTTTTGTCTCTAGCATGACTTGGTCAGGGTCCTTAAAAATGTGTTTCAGTGTTCTGAAACAACCTGACATTATCTGAGAGTCTAAGGGCAAAAGAATTACAGTTCACTCCAGCGCAGCCTCAGTTTTTATCTACAGCTTTTGTTTAAATCCATGGCCTAAAAAAGTCTGAAAACCCCTGACTTAGCCAAACTCATAGGCAATCTGCCCACCCATCCACACACACACACACTTTTAACAAAAATCTGGCAGTTACACAAATAGTCAGCATCATAAGATCTGTGGGCTTCCAATGTTTGGGAGAAATGCTTGTTGAGTTTAAGCAAAACATGTTGCTAATTTCACTGAAAGGTAAAGCAACTGGGGTGGGATTTCCATCCCTGTACAAAAAGATGTAGGTATTTATTTATTTTATCTATTTTTTTTTTGCAGATTTTGACATTCCTCCCAATGCCCCTGTAAAATTTATTTGTTTATTTATTTATTTTATTAGATTTATACCCCGCCTCTGTTCCCCAGTCAAGGGGAACTCGAGGCGGCTTACAATATTAAAAAGTACAATAGTACAGTGATATAAAAACAGTTAAAACACATTTATACTACTCTCACTTACGCTAAGGGGTGGGGGAGATGTTTATTCCATGCCTGCAGACAGAGCCAGGTCTTAACGGCTCTGCGGAAGGCGAGTAAATTCGGGATGGTTCTGATCTCCATGGGGAGCTGGTTCCAGAGGGCCGGCGCTGCCACAGAGAAGGCCTTAGCTTGGGGGCCCGCCAGCCAACATTGTTTGACTGACGGGACCCATAACAGGCCAACTCTGTGGGATCTAACCGGGCGCTGGGAGGCATAAGGTAGCAGAAGGCGGTCTTGAAGGTACCCCGCTCCTAAGCCATGTAGGGCTTTAAAAGTTATTACTAGCACCTTGAATTGCACCTGAAAGACCACTGGAAGCCAGTGCATCTCATGGAGGATAGGTGTTATATGGGTACAACGAGGCACACCAATGATCACTTGCGCGGCCGCATTCTGGACCAGTTGAAGTCTCTGTGTGCTCTTCAAGAGCAGCCCCATGTAGAGCATGTTACAGGGACAGTCCTTCAAGTATGTGAGGATATTGGGGGTTTTGCGTAGGCTTGTAGGATATTTGGGGAGTTCCGATCCAAATGAATGGAAGATCAGCAAGCTGTGGGAAGTTTCTCCAAACAGTAACTCAGTTTATGTCAACTTGGGCCATGAAAAACCATGATGAATCTTCGAGCTTTGATTCTGTACGATTCTAATTCCAGAATTAACTCGTGTTGAATGTTCATCTCTTGACTTTTTGAGGATCGCCTTCCAAGGGCTAATGGAAAATAAAGGACAGAAAATAAATGTTTTTCTGTTCAACTTTCTGATTTGCGTGGAGGACCAGGGATAAAGAAGAACTTCAGACCTTCCATTCTCCCTCTGGACATCCTGAATCTCTATGGTGCGCCATGCTCCTCCGGGTCTAACTTGGCAACTTCTGGAAATAATTCCTCTGAACTAGATATGGTTTGAGGTACCCTGCAGATGTTTGGAAGCCAAAGAACCTCTGGAATACCATGGACCAGTTTTGGGCCATAGAATTTCTTTCAAAAAACTGCCAGATCATCTTAGAACAGTGCAGTCACCATGGTTCTGGAGGTACAACAGAATGTTGGGATTGTTCTCTGGAATGTTTCATTCTTGAGCCCCTGAGTTCTGCATATCCCTACTGAAGACAACGCATAACTACTTATCTCCCCATCACAAAGAGGCATTGTTTCTCCCTTACATATTCAATTGGAGATGCTTTTATCCACAAACACCCATACCTATTTGAATCGGATGATCATTTAATTATTTTGGAGGCTCAGTAAGTTGTTGATCCTTCTCTACTTTCTTTTCTGGCTCTCGGACTTGAGGAAAACAACCCATGGCATCTGAGCCCCCATGGCATCATTCATTCATATTGTTTAATGGGAATGATTTTATTAATTAACTAGCTGATTACCTGGCCTTGCTCAGTTTTTTTAAAAAAGAAATATATTTGTGTCACATCGTTTGTGGGCCTTTTGAAGCCCCCGCACCCCTTCCCACATTGTTTGCAGGCCTTCTTAAGCCCCTGGCACCCCCTCCCACATCT
>JANHGC010006368.1:79769-94962 GCA_027560395.1 Boaedon fuliginosus | reverse complement strand
CCTTTCTTGCCACAGTTGTTAAGTGAATCACAAGAGTACAAGAAAACAAAAATAGAAGAAAAATAGGAAAAAAAACTATAAGTGGCTTCCAATATTCTTCACAGCAGTTATAAATATTAATATAATTTATAATCTTGCTCTAAAGCAGGGGTGAAAAACTCAAGGCCAACGGGTCAGATACGGCCCACAGGGTGGTTAGATCTGGTCCGTGGGGCCACCCTGGAAATAGTGAAGGACTGGCGCATGGTGGCTCTGCCAGTGAAAATGGAGCTCGGGAGGGCCATGTGCGGCCTTCCCGAGCTCTGTTTTTGCTGCCAGAGGGCTGCAGGAGGCTGTCACAGCCAAAAACCCGGGCCACAAAGGCACACCCAACACAAATTATATCAAGCTGACCATGCCCACCCCAGCCATACCCACCCTGGCCATAGCCACCTGTCCCCCCAAGGTCAAACATAACCCTGATGTGGCCCTCAATGAAATCGAGTTTGACACCCTTGCTCTAAAGGTACATTATCTTTCTCTTCTTTATATAATCTTTGTCTAATCCATAAAATTGTATTTTTACACAAAAAGTTCATAGGAAGCTTCCAGTTATCAATAATAGATAACGTCTTTATTCTAATGAAAAAAAAGTCAATTTGTTAATTCCACCAACCATTCTTCCGCACTGGGTAGTGCCAAATCTATCCAAGGATGCCCACCTTCTTAAATAACCTTTTTGTGCCATTTTGTGACCTTTCAAGATTGCAGTCCCCTTTTAAATTTGTTTTTAAATGTATTTAATTTGAAAAATACACTACACCTACACATCTCACTTTAAAGTTTGTCTAATTCAGAACGGTTTATAAAAACCACATCTACAGTAACTCAGCAAAACTGCTTGTTCATACTACTTAGCCAAAATAATGTACCACTGTACCAAACCCAGCACTGATGTAGCTTAAATCTTTTCCACAATGCCAGTTTAAAGAAAAACCAATCACAATGTAGAATCACATTATTTTAAAATGGAATAAATAACACAGGTCATTAGGTTGAATTGCATTCTCACTGTTTACTCATAGTTACTCAGCGGGTTGGCCATAACTATCTTCCACACCACATCACCCTTCCCGCCCCTGGCAATAATATCTATGGGGCCATTTAGCTTTCAGTACTTGTTCAGCAACATCTGTGCATTCCATATGCTACATCAGAGAATGCAATTTTCAGAATTGATATGTAAAATCCTATATATTATTCTACTTTGGGTGCATGTGACACAGTTTAATGATCTCCTGGTCTTTTCCTTGCTTGATTTTGGTTGCTTATGATTTGCTGAACTTTATAACATGCTTATTCTTTACCTGATGGGACCTACACTTTATCCCTTCTCAATCTCAATTGTGTAGTCATATTCTTTCTCATCCATTAAGGCTATCTTGTATATTATAGCAAACTTAAATGTAGTACAGGTCCATTGTATGTTCCTCATGTGTTGTGCTTCCATATTGAGGATGTGAATGCACATCTGTGCTTTTCCTTTCATCCATGCAAGGATTTTTTTCCACACCTCCAAATGCAAGTGGACTTTCTGATTTCCACCACCACCCCATTCATATTAGCAAGTCTACTCAAACTGCCAATAGGATTCATTAGTTAGCTGTTCTTTCCCTCATGAAACCAGTGGACCTTCCGATTACATAAACTCCTGATTTCCCTGCTCAATGCAGATTCATAGGCAGCTTTTGGCAATACAAAATTCTTCCCATCTTTAGCTCCAGCAAGAATGTTGACCACAGTAATGTGTTATCCTATGGATCTGACAGAAGTCACTTAGTGAAGCGGCAAGCCAAGAGGAGCTGGCTGGACACTTGTCACAGATTCAAAGCTATCACACTTTATAGGATAGGGCAGTGGTCCTCAACTTTTTCTTCATCATGGTCGCTTTAGATATATTTTGTTGCCATGGACCACCAAGACTTAACTCAAGATTTAAATCATAACATTTCTTCAAGTCTTCACAGATACCCTTGTGATGACATAGTGCCCATCCAGGGGTCCACAATGGTTGAGAACCATTGAGATTAGGGCTCTAGCACAGCTGCAACTTTTGTGTAATCTTTAACTGTAACCATGGAGAACAGAATACTGAAATTTCTATATGCTTTGTAAACTACATAAAAATTACAACATGAGCTGAGCAACACCCTATGAGTGATTTATAGACACTCTACTTTAAGAGGATTTGAACCTCAAGAAAGCTGGCTATCTGTATTGAGCTAATGTGTTTATCTATCACAACATAAGGAAGAACTAAAATCCTGGAAATAAAAAAAATGTAGTTTTCAAAAGCAGCACATTTTCAGTCTTAAAATAAACGATGGACTCATTGACCATAATTCTTGCTGGGTTATATGAGCTGAGCAAATATTATCCCTCTGGGCCATTTTGGCTGCAATTCTTAAATCACATAGTTGGGAGTAGGCCCTATTGAACTCAACAGGATGTACTACTTAGGATGGTTTTGTTATTCTATTATTTTGTTTAATAAAGCATTGACAAAATAACTGGTGATATTTTCTATTCTGTGCTCACATAATTGGATTTCCTGCTGCTTGTCAACTGTGGTTATTTTTATAATAGGAAACTGACTTTACTGTACCCAATAATTTTATTACTGAAAGCATATGTTCACAGTGTGCTAAATTCTGAGATTCAGTATTAAAAATACTGGTTGATCACCTGGAAAACAGCAAAAGCAGGATTTGGGCTACATAGACCCATAACCTTTTAAATTTATTGCAGAAATAAACAAATAAACCTATGAGCAGTGCAACAGATGGAACCAGTCTTAAAAGCAGCACGGGTAAAAATGTAATGTTTGCTGACCAAGAGGCATTGTTCCAAGCTTATTAGATTTCTAAAATGTTAGCAGATCCAAATTTCCAAACTGAAGGATCACATTAGTTGCAATTGTGATCTATTGGAGATTGCTTAAATGAATGGAATATGCACAATTTATAGATGTGCAAGCACATTCTTTCTGACTTGCTCTCTCACACAAATCTGTGCACATATATGTCTACAGAACATTCAGATTGTAAAGGACAGAGGTTTCAATTTTTCCTTTCAGCAACATTTTTGTAGGAAAGACCACCTGTTTCCCTTACTTTGGGAAAATTAGTCATGCAAGAACAACCATAATTGTGTTTGCTTAACATGGAATGCCTTATTTGAGAGAGGCAGGAAGATATTCAAGGAATCTCTAAGGACCTCTTCAACCCTATATGAAGCATTTGAGGATGGAAGAAGATGATGTGTTTTCCTCTACTTAACACCAAGCCCATATATGGGAGCTTACTTTTCCTCTAGGAAATTTAGAGGCTTTCTTAGAAAGAAGAGCAACGGAAATCTTCTAAGGACATAATATTTTTTGCACAAAAGAAAATGTGGGATATATATTGTCTTCTGACTAATAGTTCCTACATAAGTTTAAAAATAATTCTTTAATAGTAAAGCAGCTGCTTTCTTGTTACACAGTTGGAGAAATCATTGTATTTTTTTTGTAATGCCAATATTTGTAAGATACAAACTAGAAAGAGGGCCAAGTTTCCATATTGCTAGTTTGTCAGTGGGCTATAATTATGCTGGAGCGACATTTTTTTGCCAATTTGAAATAACTGCTGTTCAACCATCAGAGATTTTTATAGACTATATTTTCCAGTATAGTTCACTATATACACTTGTGCCAAATCAGTGCATTTCTTAATATTGTTTTTAAAAACAAAATCTTTTATGATCTGTACATTCAACACAATTCAAAAAATGTGATGTGGCAACATATTGTAAAATAGGGTGATAGATAAAAATAAAATGAAACATTAAAATAAATCGGTGCACTATCTCATACATCTAAAAGGGATAGCCATGAAGCTTCAGATTTATGGGAAACCAATACACGGCAGTCCCATCCCATTACATTAGGTTGTAACATTAATGAAGGACCAGGTTGGAGCTGTTTTTTTCCCTGGAAAATATCTACTTATTTTATCAATTAATTAATTACATTTATTGTTTAATCTAAAAGCAGTGTTTATGTTATTCTTCCTGCTATTATTGCAATTGAAATAATAATGGTACTATGGCACTCTGAAACTCTGGGCCCTACTACAAACCTCCTTGTTCCAAACTTGAAAGCTTTGCTTATTGCCTAGTAGCATTTGGACAAGATTATTTCAGGGCAAGCTGATCACCTTAGCGTTTTAGCTCACAACCTAATTGAATAAACTTCCCCTCACAGTTTCAAGCTAATATCGGTTGTACGTTATTCTCACAATTAATGTACAGGCTGACACAAACTTTCAGTAAGAAATAGTATAATGATCTAATTGTATATCCAGATTTATTTTCATGTATTCTAATGATACATTTATTAAAGCTCCTAGGTAATATCTAATGAACAGGGGAAGACCTTTTTAATTTTAGTTCTGAGGGATCATCCT
Organism: Boaedon fuliginosus; assembly: GCA_027560395.1. Classification (NCBI taxonomy): domain Eukaryota; kingdom Metazoa; phylum Chordata; class Lepidosauria; order Squamata; family Lamprophiidae; genus Boaedon; species Boaedon fuliginosus. Next base: position 90,478 of record JANHGC010006368.1, on the reverse strand, counting down.
CAGTAGGCTTTATGTTTCTATGACTTTTATTGCTTTATGGGGTGTATAAGCTCCATTTCTATTCTGTCTCTTAATTGAACGAGATCTTCAGGGCTAGGGATAAACTAGCAAAAAGTAATGAAGGCAGATTGTGATGATATGACTCATAACCCTTTTGTTTTGTTCTCTGGTCTCATTTGGCTTTCTCTCCAGCTAATGGATAACATGCAGATCTTGATTAACTTTCTTCGAAAGGAAATTAAATGAAATACTTATTGTGTGATGCTGGTTGATTTCAAAAGGCTCTACTTCCAGCATGAAAATGACCTTGTTATTATGTCACTGTTAAAAAATAGGAGTCTATCAGTCAGTGCATTCACAAGGTTGGGTGAGGGTGGCTGGGTGGGCAGAAGAGAATGTGACTAAATATGTATCAAAATAACATGACACAAACTGCAGTCCATATGTACTGGCATTTGTCACTGCAATGCAAGAATGAAGAGTGGAGTCTGTGTTGTGACATCACAATGCACATTCTGTTATTTTGATTTCATTGTAGTTTAGGAAGAGATGCCTATACTATTAGGGAAAAGGATGGGAAAAACCAATTCAGCCACCCAAATATAGTTAAATACAAAAACCTCATACCCAGATTTTGAAGCACAAAGCTAAATGTAGATATCGCCCAGGGTTTTTTTGGCTAACCTCAAATTCTTGCTATCTAAAGAAGCAAATCAAACAAAATTCTCCTTCATCACCATTCATAGTCAAGGGAAATAGTATCCAGCCCAAGAACATTATTTTGAAACTCAATGCAAAAAAAAAATTAAAATTCCAAGGAACATTTCCTCTCTTTCCTGAAAGTAAAAATATAATAATGAAAATAAAGAATCGTCAATTTGCTGATTATTTAATGGCCAACAGCTTGCTGACAATAATAAATAAAATAAACAATGATTTGCATTGTTTCATTGCTCATGAAACAGTATTTCATGAGATGAAGCTCTGTCTAATGACAGAACTTATTCCAAGAGGTTTCTCATTCTTCAATTTCATCTGGGGCAGAGCTCTATTCCAAGTAAGTCAAATATCAGCAGGATATCTGCTTAATGAAATCATTCACATGATGTTCAGGAAGTATTGAGTATTCACTGCTCTCTGTTTCTAGATTTTGCTTTAAAAGAATCCACTTATTCATTCGTTCCTGTTCATCCCTCTCCACTCCACTACTGTTTTCATTCACTTATCAAACCCCAGCCTTCAACAAGACAATCTATGATCTTCATTTATGCCAGCTCAGAAATGCTGAGCACAAGAAGCAAAAATTAAATATAGTGGTCACGGGTATATTGGTGAAGATCACAAGGAGACTAAAAGCAGCAGGATAATTATTACAATACAGTGCAGGTATCTTCCACATTTCAAGGTTAAGAAATGAACAGCAAGAAATCCTGGGCAAAGACTGCAGGAGGGAGAGGGAGAGAGAAGGGGATGATATATGTAGATACCCATGTTTCTCCGACAAATCTTATTTTCGTAGATACCCATGTTTCTCCGACAAATCTTCTTTTCTTTTAGACTTGAAAATAAGTACTTGGGCTTATTTTCAAGGAGTGTCTTCCTTTTTTTGAAGGAGAAGAACGCACCATCGGACTCAGAAGCCAGGGATCTACAGGTATCCTGGCCACATAAAGAGCACAAAAATCCCTGGGCTTATTTTTGAGACAGGGGTAATATTAGGTCCACCCCCAAAAAATTAGGGTTGGGCTTATTATTGGGGTGGGTCATGTTTTTTGAGAAACAGGGTAGACAGACAGACAGACAGACAGACAGACAGACAGACAGATGATAGATAATTTCATTATCCTACGTGAAGCTCATTGATTACAAGCAATGAAGGGATCTTGGGCATCTTCTGCTCCAATCCATCAAAATCACCTTTTATTCTCTCCATAATAAAAGGAAATAAATGCTTTGCATCACTCATCACCATCTTTACTTCACATTATACTTATTTGTCTGGCTATATGCAAAAATAATCATGTACAGAGTCAGTGCTCCTAGGTCAATGGCAATATGTTTTATTACTTACTGTAATTTCCTCCCCCAGAAATGTTACTGTACTTAAGAGTGCTCAAAATTCGTATGTAAAATGAGTAAGGATGTGTTTAGAAGAAAATGGAACTAATTTGAATGCAAAACATTTTTACATTATGTTTTAACTAATGTAATTTATATAATAAATTGTCAATGGAATCGGACTTTGGGTATACCCTGCTTTTGTAAGTGTATAAATATGTATGTATATGTATGTATGTCTCTGTATGTATATTACACACAGAGAGACATACAGACATAGAATATATGTGCACATTCTAACAATGGCAATGACCAAAAGAAATAAAAAGCCAACAACTTTTTTTTCCTCTTCAGATAATTACTAGTATGGCTATGATCCAAGGAGCCAGGATGCACCATTCAGCAAGAGGACCCATATCAAATGCCCACCCATAGATTTGTAGTATCTTAAAAAAATAAATCAGTTTCACAGATAAATAAGAACAAGTCTGAAAATATGTGACTGTGAATCTCAGAATTGTAGAGTTATTCCTGGAGCAACACAAATGCCACATTACTTTTTTTTTAAATAGTCCCATCAAAAATTATCTAGTTTTAAAGAATCATCAACTTCCTATGCATCTTTCTGAAATATACTTAAGGGGTGATTTATCTTTGAATTCTTAAGCAGTAAAAGTGGTAGTTCTGATTATGAAAACCCAATCTGCAAAGTATTGCATTCAGGGTTTGTTCCTTCCTATTATTTATCTTGTTACAATAAGTTAGTAACGTGTCTGAATGTTTCATTCTCATATACTGTACTAAAATGAAGCAAACATGAAAACTAAATTCTAAATTAAAATGACAAGGAGTTTCAGATGGATCCTGAGTTTATCTGGTGAAAAAAGAAAATTAGAAACAATAAGAATTATGATGTTAAGTATAATACAAAAATTCATTCTAGATTCTTTCCTCTTGTTACTCTTCTTTCCTTTCCTTGAAATCTTTGAAAGCATTCAGAATACCCTTTCCCTGTTTTCCTTGCTTGGAGTGTTTCCAAAATCAAGTCATCTGAATGCAAGTCATCTGAATAGGAAATATATTATCAGGAAATAAAATATGAAATGTGAATGCCCACATATACATTTTTTCTAATCATAGTAATAATTTAGGATCCCATTCTAGGTTAAGTGAAACTACTGACATTCTATTTTTCAGATTCATCTTGTTCCTGGGTTAATTGGTCCAATCATAGAGTTCAAGAAATTGGAACTGGAACATCTTGTACGTCAAACATTTGGTTTTTAAATTTCCTGGTACTATAGTAGTTGCTCAAGTGTGACTGTAGTTGAGAAGAAGGTTGCTAATGTGTACCATGTTCTTCAGTTGGAACAATGTTAATAACTAACAAATACATTATGTCATCATCAACTTGTGAAGTTGATTCATGAACCTGGATACAGAAAATATTATTGGGACAAGGAAGATCCAACAAAGGAAAGGAACAGGAAAAAAGAAGGGGACAAATATGAAATATAGAAGATGCAACCAATAAATTATTTATAGATGAAGGACCTTAACCTGTTTGACAGGTTCAAACTTGGCTGAACTACCTAGAGATTTGATCCAGAATGTCATGGGACTTTACTGAACACTAAGATAGAAGGCATTTCAAAACTGTTTTTGTGATGTATTGATCCAGATGCTGATTCTTTATATTTATCACACATGTATGTTATTATTGTATTTTCTTTTATGTATTTTACTATGGAATACGATTCTGTATTTTACTTTGAATTTCTGTGATATGATCATGAGAATAAATTAATAAACTACTATTGCTCCTGCCTTCTGACAAAGCTATCACCCACACCTTATACTCTCTTAGGTTTAAAGTCATGACTTTTCCCTGATGTGCTTTTCGTGGCTTAATGAAAACTTTGCTCTTTGTTAGAACACAATTAACTCTTGATGTTTTCAGAATTCTTTTCTTAGAAAACTCTAGCTCCGAAATCTCTCACATACAATCATCCTCAAAAGGCAAGCTTTTCAATATGAGCAATGACACTGAAAATATGTGGGCCACAATTAGTTCAGTTTTCATAATCTGCTTGCATTTTAAGAGCATCTATTTGAGCTAAAAGGGAAATGCATGATTTTTACACTCTGTATTTTAAACTGTGGTTGGAGAGGTAATGCAGTCTTTCTGGTTGAAGGATGGAAGTTTGCACAAGTAATTAAAATGCATTTAAAATGAGCTGCAAATTTTTGATGGAGCATATTTTTCCCATTTCTTGACTTGATTAATGCATCTGTATTGCAGAACATGAAAGCCATATTTTCTTAAACAGGTGCTACAATTGGCCTTTGAAAAATGTCCCTTATCGGTTGTTTGAATAGATGTCAATTACTCTCTATAATGTCGTGGGACTATTTTTCAATTAAACACATTTTTTTCTTTCTCTGTGGTGATTCTCAGTCATCCAGGTCATGGCTGTCACAAAGGTGCTTTTTCAAAATGCAACTGGGCATTCTTTTTTTTTTCTTGAAGACATTTTATTTCTCATCCAAGAAGTTTCTTCAGTTTGGAGTCAGAAGCAAAATGTCTTCAAGGAAAAAAACAAAGTAAGTCCAGAGGCCTTTTGAAAAAGCACTGTTGTGACATTTTTCCATCCCCTTCTCTTTCCACCATTCTATGCATGGGGTGGATTATCTATATTCACTACTTTGACATAGCAGATTCTGAACTCTGAAAAAGTTCCTTGCTATTAAATTAAAATATCACCATATTGTTTTGTGAATCTTATAACATTATAGACCTACAATGCAAAGTTGTAATTCAATGCTCCATTATAAGATTAAAGATCTGGGTAAGGGAAGAATCTTGCATATTGGATTGGCATCCTTGGTGCTCTCTAAGCTTGGTTGTTTTCATGCAGAAGTTTCATTACCCAGTTAGGTAATATCATCAGTGCTAGAAGGGAGTGGAAATTGGTCTCTCTTTATATATAAGTGTTCAAGCAGTAAACAATGCCCCAGTCAAGGAACTACCAGCTCAGACAATCAAACAGTAAACAACAGCCTAATCAAGAAAGACAACTGGGCTTTAGAGAGCACCAAATACGTCTAGGTTTTACCCCAAGGTACAAATATTCTATAGAGTTTGCACTGACTTTGCACTAAATTTCAATTACAGGTTGGAGCTGCATACCAAAGGCCAGTGGGGCCAAAGCTAAAAGAATATGGAGACAGTGTGATTCTCCTTGTTGGGATACTCTGTGTTGCTTCATGTCCATGGTTCTAATAGTCAGAAGAAGCTTCAGAACCTGCATTGCCATAGTCAGCTGCTAGGACTGCCAGCTGAGTTGATCAGAACAATATGAAATGAAGCAAAAGGCCTCTTTAGTTCATTTTAGAGATGAGGGCAGAGGGGGAAGAACACTGCTCCATGCAAACCTTTAAGATGAAGTCCCCCTTCGAAGCTTGGAATATGAATTAGGAAGTGTCCTTCAAGAAAAGGGCTAGACGGAAAAGCACATACAGGCAGTACTACTATTACAGTTATGTTGGAAGCTTCAAAGCCCTTCTAGGTGAAAAGATTGAATGGTGTCATCACTCTTGCTTGGGAGACGTCCAGTTGGGTGTTCCTTTCATGTCCCTGCTAAATTGCCCACTGAAGTGGTATCCATTTATCTACTTGTAGTCACCCACAGTCAGCAAGAACTGGAGCATATGACAGGAGCTCCCCCCAACTCATGGTAATAACTGGGTCTCAAACACAAGCCTGCCCATCATTAGTCCAGTGTCTTAATCATGTGAGCCCTTGTGCTTCATAGTTATTTGGTAAAACAGAAAAGTCTCACCATTAGCACCACACTCATTTACACGACCGCTGTTATGTTCTAATATTCCAAATATCACCAGTAGATTGAAAGCATTGGAAATTCTCTCTAAAACAACTGGAGAACTGTGCTAAAGGTTATTGTACAACTCTTGCAGTCTAAATACATGACTAGACAAACTGTCACAGACTAAATTGCTGAAGTGATTACTGTAGTTTAGATTATGAAACAGTATTATTACTTTGATTTAAATGAAGGTGTCAGAGCACACATACAAAGCAATAGCTGGATTTTTTTCCAAATCTCCAACTAGCTTCACTTCTGATGTATCCAGTAGTCTAAAAATATACCGCTATTATCTTGCTACATTCAAGTTACAGTAGCCAGTAAATTGTTGGGATTATTAATATTCTTTCATTTTATTAACTGTTAATCATCTTGAAACCTTTATTTAGGAGTGGGATTAAAAATATTTTAATTACAGAAATAAACAGTAATTAGTGTCTGAAAAATGGAATGAGAAATACAATACCTTTATTCATTTGTCCAGTTGTTTGAATGATAGTGTCAAAAACAGAATATATATTAAATATCAAGAAAATCTGTGTCAATCATCCATACCAATTCAACATTAAGATTGCCATAAGGAATCTGAACAGGATTTAGGATGGACCCTTTATGTCGGTTAAGTCATGTCTGAAGCATTTCTAGCTCAAACTTGACTCAGCCTTCCATCCTTCCGGGGTGGTAAAATGAAGACCCAGATTGTTGGGGGCAATATGCTAACTCTGTAAACCACTCAGAGAAGGCTGTAAAAACACTGTGAAGTGGTATATAAGTCTAAGTGCTATTGCCATTGCTAATGCTGATGTTTTATTAATTATTATTTGGGAATTGTGAAATTGACTCCATGCAATCAGAGTGACTTCTTTATATTGTTTTCTTTCCTATTCTTTTTTCACTCCAGATATTTATGTGCCTGTCTGCCAGTTTGCTGTTGACTTTTCCTGGACAACCATGATTAGGAGCATCTGAAATAAAATCCTTTGCAAGCATTTGTTCAAATGCCTTATATAAGGCTTCCCTATCTCTGGCAAAAGCACTTTGTGAAGCCTCTTATGTAAAGCCCTTGCCCAGCTCTGCAAAAGCTTTTCATGAAATTTCAATCAGCTGTCTCCTTTAATAAGATTGCAGCTCTTTGTGCTCAGTGGGGCAAAAACTCAGAAGGAGAACCTGTGCTTTAGAGTCAAAGAGATGAAAAACACCCATCCGCAGACTTTACTATGAGTGATATAATTGCACTGACAGCTCATGCTAGAGCCCACTTCTATAGATCAGGAGAAAGAAGCACAGCCTTTGGACCTACAAACAGGAAGATAATGGAAGGGATATTGGCAGGAGTTCTTAGCAGGAAGCAGAGTTTCCCACCTGAATCCTGAAATGGCATTAAAGTGTTCTGCTCCCTTTAACTTTCATTTCCAAAGTTAATACCTGCAGAGGCAATTTTCTTTGAAACCAAAGTAGAGGAGGGTGGAGAAGTGAAGTAACAGAGACGAATTTGATGGTAATAAGTATGGAGCTTGTTCATGCCACTACAGGCAAGGAAGGATTGCTTAACAGGCAAGTGTGGGAGTCAAGAGAAAATAGCTACATTAGTAGAGGAAAAGACAAGAGGTTCTCCAGTATGCATAAAAAAAAAACATCACACTTCCCTGTCTGAGAAAGGACAATGGTGTTTTGTCAGTAAGGTAGTTTAAAATGTTTGTACGTCTGAGGAAAGATAAAGAAAAAGGACTTCTTTGGACTAGTAAGAGGGTTGATTAAATAATGGAAATGTTCATAGACAAATCTAAGTTCCTCAGGAATAAATGTAAATAAATTGGTGAAATCATGCCACAAACAACCCAGGATTAATTAAAAACTGTTGGGTACTTTAATCCATTGAATTGTATCCCTTTCTCTATGTATAAAATTACAAATAACAAAAGCTTCAACTCTGTGTTATAATGTACCTTTTTTATTAAACATATTTAGATTAATTGTGAGTGAAGCAACTGAAATAAAATTTATATCCTCAGAGAATAATACCTGTTCTGGGAAAACAAATACAAGAGGGCCTGCAGAAGGGGTGGAGAGTGTCTTCTTCAGGTGTTAGTTTACAACAACCATCAAACCCATCCACACAGGCAATGGCAGGAGATACTGGGAGGTGGTATTATTATTATTGTTGTTGTTGTTGTTGTTGTATGGCATGTGTTAACCAGGGATCACTGAGGTGCCTGGCTGCCTCAGTGAAATGAGTTTTTTGGGGGGCGGTGTTATCTTTGCCCGCGAGATACCTGAATGCTGGTAGGCAATCGGAGGAGGCTCCTTTCTTGTCCCTATGCAGTTTATTTGCTCACCGAAATTGAACCACCAACCTCAGCAGTGTGCAGGCCCAGCGTCTTACCACATGAGCCACTGCGGCCCCCTGCTGGGAATTATAATTCAGTGACATCAGCAGAATGATAAAATTCTGCTTTGGTCATGGGATGCAAAACATGGAGATGGGCAGTGGGAAACGTTCAAAGGATTGCTGCTAAAATAGAGACCAGTTCCAAAGAATGTAAGGAGAAGAATCTCATGCCTCCCTTTCTATTCTTTTCAATTTACCTAACAAGCTAAGGAAACTATGCAAAGGTTCTCAGGGCTCAGTCTGTCAGTGCTAACTCATTTAATTCTTCAGACTCAATGAAAACAATAGAATAGGACCAAATTTAGTACAGTGAAAGAAACTGGGGAAAAAATAGTGTGAAGGCTATGAAGGAAGCATTCTCTCCCCACCCCCACAAATTACCCTATTGTATTGCTATGTGTTTTTTTATTTTTTCATTTTTCAGATTTCTGTACTATTCATATCCTTTAAAGACGGATTGTGGGTGATATACAATAAAATGTTATAATATAAAACAACGTACTGTATATAAAAGTTAAAGTATAAAAGTTAAAAAAAATTAAGAGGAGGCAGAGATTAAAATTAGTTAAAAAGTGAACAGAGAGCTTGCGGGGACTAACCAGCCTCAGGGCTGCATGCTCTCCTGGTATCCCCATAGGAGAGAAGCAATTGGTCAGCAGCCTGGGAATGCTGCCAACTGCTCTTCTACAGTACATTTCTCCCCCTCCCCCCCCCCTGTAACATGACCCAGAGAAGAGTCTTTGCAGCCTGTCTTAAGCTTCATGCACAGAAAGCAAGGGATACGCAAAGGAAAGCGCACCCATATCCTCTTAAGGTCACTGATGGTTAAGGGGTTGGAAAGATTCCAGAAACCATTCTCTGCACATTTCCCCAAATTCTTCTCTACTCCTATTAGCAGAAATTCTATCAGCACTGTATGCATTCCATGCCAACTTCCAAAACTAAGTATGCCTGATATTGGCATAGTCTGCCCTTCAAGGTTGACCAGGGAAACCAAAGTTATAAATGTGAATGCTACTTTCTTTATAAGGTTGCAGTAATAGAATCTTGCAAGTCTGGTTGGCCTTTCCCCGTCTCCCTGTCTTACCTTCAAGAGAACTAAGGAATCAAGTCTGAGATGCTTTCTGAAATTACATTTCTGTGTTGGACTCAAATGTCTTTTATCTGACTATTACCTTGATTGTGACTCTTCCTCCTGTTCCTTGAGGTTATTCTTACTGGCCATTATAGGCCTATTCCAGTTCTGATATTACTATTATGGATAATATCAAAAATGAGCAGTCTTGTGAGGACCAAGGGCAACAATTTTATGTGAGTGACTTTGGGGCTTGAGACAAATTGGGGATTTCCTATTCACATGATCAAAGCAAGAGATAAACAGGCCAACGCTGACTCAGAAAAATAAGATAGGGTTGTATTTAAATGGGAAGTACAATCAGGATTAATAACAGTGCATTGGGAAGTTAAAAATCTTCTTAGAAGAAGGCAATGACACCCCTGCATTGTTTCCAAGAAAAAAAAATGACATTCCCATGTCATTCCCACAAGAACTGAGCTTGCTCAAGAGACTCTTGCTTTTTCTTTTGATTTTTTCACTGTGATATGTCTGTTTTTAGAGCATGTGTTGTCATTATCCTTTGTTCCCTGTTTCTAAATGTTAGGAAATCACAATCTTAGCATCCAGCAATCATAGTTAGGCGCTCCAAGGGCCACAGAAAAGCCAAATTTATTATTGGTTTACAATTCTAGTCTTCGAAATATACTTCACGCTGGTAGGTTCTGCAAGGTACTAACAGTTGCTGCCGCCCCCCCCCTCCCAAAAAAACCCTTTCTCTCCTTTTCTGTATAATTCAATCAGCGGTTGCTGGTTGTGTAACAGTTTGTTAACCTATGTTAACCTCAAGTTGAAATGAGATTAATGTGGCTCACAGCTGGTCAGATGATATATTATGGCCCTGGAATCAGAGTCCTAGGATTTTTCTTGATCACTTGGAATATAAATATATTTCTCTATAAATCATTAAACACCGTGACTGTTGGGCCACCAGAAAAACTCAGCCAAATGCCTTTTTTGGCTGTTCAAAGAGCTTTGACCATCTTGTCACTGCTTTTTTTTCAAACTTTTTTATTTTATTTTACATATACACATCGCTATGTGAGCAGTGTGATGCCTTGGTGCCATACATTTTAGTGCTAAAAAAATAACATGAATCATATCTATTATATTCATCAAACTTATATAATTCTCATGTTAATACACATATTTGTATTAAATCATTTAGTTATTCAATGCTCCAATACTGTATATACTCGAGTATAAGCCTAGTTTTTCAGCACCCAAAATATGCTGAAAAGGTCACCCTCGGCTTATACTC
>JANHGC010006368.1:59193-73877 GCA_027560395.1 Boaedon fuliginosus | reverse complement strand
GAGATATACCTGCAACTTCCTTTTATATAAGTGTAATTATTGTCAACCTTAGCTTTTATTAAAATGTATTAAACATTTGCCTTGAATGATGGTGTTGTGATTCAATAATCAGATCATGACAACATGAATAAAGGAAACATTTAGATCAATGCAAGTGTTTCCATAGTAATCAGTGGCTTGAAAAATACTTCAGTCCTTACCCCCAGGTCAATAATATTGAGTTAATTGGTTCACGTTATAGTGCCAAGATCAGATTTTTAACAGACTCCTCATTACATACTGAAATCCTACTAAACTCAGCAGTTTACCCACATTATTTGCCATTATATTTTTCAAAGTCAAATTAACTAACTCCTGTTTAGGCTGTCTCTCCCTCCCTTTCTTTGTATCTCTGTCTCACAAAGTGTGTCATAAACAACAGCAAAACAGACCAAGGGATTCAGCCTTCCTGGGAATGAAAAGGATCATGTCACTGCTTGTTAGATGTAGGAGTCATTATAAGCGGAAGTGTTAACGGATCAGTGAGTCATTTATACCTCTGGAACATCCCTCTGTGGATTCCATTCCTGTTTAGGGATATTCTTTGATGTATGCATAAAGAGACGGGGTTACTGAACTCACTAATTCTTCTAACTCTTTTTTCTCTATGAATTTCAAGAAGTAACAGGACAATGCAAAATAATTTCTCCTCAAAAATGCAGCAGAGTTATATCCTTTTGCATCCCAGGAGGAAAGGAAGAGCATTTTTAAAACAATTAGTGGTAGTTCCCCTTTATTGGTTCATTATGATTATTTCTTTATATCTACAACCAAGGATATTGAAGCCCTGGCCCTTTTATCTGCATAGGTAGGTAGGTAGGTAGGTAGGTAGGTAGATAATTTTTTCTACCTTTTTCTTCACATATATTTAGATTTAGTAACGCATTAATGCCAGTACTGATTTTTAAAGTTGCAACAGAAAATGGAGAAGAGGACCAAACCATCTAAATATCATTTTTAATCCAAGCCCCTTTCCCATACCAGTCAATTTTATTCAGCTCAAAAATAAATTATAACTTTATTCAGCTCAATGAAAACAGCTGGAAAATAAAGCAAGTAATTATGCCACACCATGTAAGCTGTTCTGATAGCAGTGTTGCTTCAGTGGCCTTCTATTTCAGTTCCAAGCTTGGCCCTCACTCACCAAGATTTCATAATACAGTGTGTAACTGTCGGGCTTTGAACCTCAGCTGTTGCCATCATTTTGCTTGTTGTGCAGAACTGTGACACTCCCTTCATGTTACTCTTTGCAAAGGGGTGTGTGTTCTCACAGTCGTTCTTTCTCCTGCTCCCTGTAAACCGGAAGACCTGCAATGCAAGTCTTTGTATAATGTTGTCATGCTTTCCAAATTGCCTCAAATGAGCAGCCGGTGGGATATGAAAAGAAGAAGGAACTGCAATCCAGTTTGTCAAGTTTCTCACTTTGTCCCCCTTGCAAATAAACAGTGACTTGCTAATTGGTTTGCTCATTAAGTGGCAAAGCAGCATGGTGGGAGGTCTTGCGGAAGGGGGCCTGTGAGATTGACGTAGCCTGCTCCCCCTCTGTGACCCTGCAGAGGCAAAGGCAGAGCTGCCACCCAGCACACTCCCTGATGGGCTAATCCATTTCTGGCGGCTGATCTGCTTCTTGTGCTGAAGCAGCACCACAAGGTGACTGGCAGCAGGCCAAGGAAGGGGAGGGAGAAGGTCCCTTACTTCACACCTGGGCTTCCTGCCAGCAAACAGCTCGAATACCTGTGAGAAGTTTGGTACAATAAGCAATTGCATAGGGCGAGTCATCAAAAATATGAAGACTGCATTTTCTGCAGAGGCACCTGCCCAATTGCACTTCTGGCTCAGACCACTGAAAAATTAGCTCATTCTCATTAGGCTCACTGCAGCTGGGTGGCAGCCAGAACGAAGCAACTGCCAAATAGAAACCATAGTCTTTCCTCCAGTTTATTTACTTCGGTTGCCAGCAAATATCTATCAGCTTTGGCCAGGGTCCGATTCTGATCTTATCTGGATAGAAATAGGATATTCTTTTCATCAAATGGGCTCTGGCTACTTACTGCAGGACCAATGGATACGGAGCTTCTGGATGGCAGGGCTCATCTGGCCTGGCCAAAAAGCATTATCAAAATACTCTTTAAAAAAAAAAGTCAACAATTTAAAATGTCAAGCAGTAAAATATTAGGACATTCTGACATTTTCCAGAGATTGCCAGAACTTTATCTGACAATGACAAAATCCTATGAGAATTGGCATTCTTGAATAAAATCGCTGCGTTTTAGGCAAGCTGATGCAATTTTAACAGTTTCATTAGACAGGTTGGTGAAATGATAACTCTGATCAGAAAAAAAATTGTTGACTTCTGGCTTCTTTTATGTTTTGAGAATAGCATAAAGCTGAGAGATCTGGGCTCCTTTTTTAATACTCCGGATGGCAATTGTGCTCACTAAATAAACAGAACTGCCATTATGCTAAGTGATTTCCTGTCATGATTTAACAGTTTCACTTAAAAAGCAAGTTCCTCACATCCTTCTTAGCATACTACCAATTAAGCAGGTGTAGCTACTCTGAATATACTACATTCTCAACATACAGAATATATGGTAACACACACTCAGTATTTCTTGTTTAAATTTCAACAATCCTCAGGACTGTTCCAAAGCATTTCACCACCACCCTGCCCTAGATTAGTTAAATTATTTTGGTGGTTAAGACAGAAATTTTTAAATTGTTGCTCCATGGCACAAGAAACAAAACATTAAATAACTACAGGTATTTCTTGATTTACAAACATTTTTAATGGCCATCCAAAGTTACAATGGCACTGAAAAAAGCAACTTATGGCCAGTTTTCATATTTATGACCACTGCAGCATTTCCACAGCCACATGATCAAACTTTGGGTGCTTGGTAACCAGCCTGTGTTTACAATTGTTGCAGCACATCAGGGTCTTGGGATTGTCATTCTTTAAGCAAAGTCAATGGGGGAAACCAGATTCACTTAATAACCAGAGCAAAAAGGATCATAAAACAGGTCACAACTCACTTAACAACTGTCTTGCTTAGAAATTGAAATTTTGGGCACAATTCTGGTGATGAGTTGAGGACTACCTATAGAGTGTACAGTATTATTCATTTTATAATAGTCACCAAAAGCAGCTATTTAAAGTGACTGCTTCACTGTCCTGTCCCTGAAATAGCATGTGAATGAGTTTTGTAATTGGAAGATCTACATTACAATATTAAGGGGTGGAAGTAGAAAATAATGTAAAAATGTTAAGTGATACCTGATGCTTTATTCTCAATAGATTCCATTAATATGGTAGAATTGGAATTGGAGCTCCTAACTAAAATAAGACTTAGAGCTACAGCTGATGGTTAGTTCATATCAAATTTAGGATACACATAAATTACTGATTTGGGAATGCAACATGATGTCTGAAACACCTCAGCCTACATCTGAGTCTGAAGATTTAATTTTGGAAACTGCTGAACCATCCCTTCATCCCATGAAGGTTTAGCTAGCAGAATCTAGAAGGAAAGTTAACATTTTTGACATCTTTGAAGGGTTCTGTACCCAAATCAGAGACTTCTGTAAATCCTTGGTTATAGGATGTAGCTAAGTCAAAAGCTTGCTGATTTGATTTCAGTTTAGGTATTTCTGCATGCAGCTACTGTGATTTGTAAACTATGATTCATGGATTAGCATGAATGTGAAATGTGAAGGCAGTTTAATTAACAACCAATAGTTAAGCAACCCACAATATAATGCGCTGTGTGATCTTAGCTACTATTATATTGAACTAAATGAAAGAATAGTCTAATTTCAGAGTCAGTACCTTCCTATGTCAAAGCAATCTAATCTTACAAAGCAACAGTGACATGGATATTGACAGTCTTGTTTATCACATGCCGTGTTTTCTCAGTACAAAAAGTTAGCAGCAACATCTTCATTTGAAATATGTGAAAAAAAAACATGTGGATCTCCATCCTCCCTTTTAAAAAAAACTGGTAAATTCTAATATTTTTTTGTGCTTTTGCATTAATCTTGATAAATCTCTCCCTTCCACTCCTTGTTATCTTGACAGGATAGTAATCACATTGGTTGGGGGTACACATCACATGAAGCCATAGTGTTCTGTTCAGTTCCTGCTCAATACAGTGTGTGAACCAGGCCTTACAGTTTCTTCAATAATTCATAAACAAGCACAGAATGTGAGGCTAACTAACAGTAGTGATATATGCCCAATCTACTCAACAACAAATTACACACACTTCTTGAAAAGGAGTTTCATTTGAGGTGAATTTTTGATTGCCTACTTCATAGTTCAGTGGAATGGTTGAAAAGTATCATTCTATTTATTGAGGGTTTTTTAAGACCACATACATAAACTTTTTCAATTGTCATCTGAAAATAAACTAGTAGACAGTTCAGATCATAAACAACAGAAGCAATTTATTTTTGGCACAAGTCACCATTTGCAGATCGCAATTTGCTGAAACTGTCATTTTTTACATAGTTCAAGGGTGTGATTCCATGTAGAAATTATTTCAGTAGCCTTGTTGGAGGGACACCAAGGAAGACCAATAACCAAGGGAAGTTCCAAGGGCATAGGCTATTTGATTGATAAGAATTGATAAAATTGCAAGAATATATTTTGAAGAACGGACTTTTGGTTGTATAGGACCAGAGACAAAAATAATTGTTTGATAACATGAAACCGCAGAATCTCACACATTAGGATTTGATGAGTACACAAGCAAAAAAAGGTCAAGTCTATTATTTTTGTTATTATTTTCAGATTAGATGCATATTTTTCCTTCAGAAATAATTATTAAAACACTTGTTTGTGTATAATTAATCCATAGCTATTTACAAACTATAGTAGTTGGTTTTTCAGAAAGTAACAGCTTTTAATATTGGGCGCATTAGATATTTTCCGTAAAACATTTTCTAAGATCATGCAGGCACAGATGTTTTTAGACATGCACACTTTCAAATAAACAAACAAACAAACAAACAAACAAATAAATAAATACAATCTTATTTTAGTTTATAGCACATATTTTTACGAATAAAGTCTCTAACAGAGACTTTGTGCCTAGTAATGGGATCATTTCTGCTGCAACTATTTAAACCTGTTTATTTCAAGTACAGCCAAATTTATTCTGGGTTGCATCTATTATTTAAATCATCGGCATACACCAAATTACACAGTGTGTTTTAAGCCATTTTCCTGCAATTCTGTTCCCTCTTAACTGCGAGTAAAATTTACTCACAATGGGGCTTATTTCTGAGTAGACATGGATAGCCGAAGGGGATAATTTTATATATTTATTTAGCCTGTTTGCAAAGCTATTTGCATTGTACCATATAAGACTCTTTTTAAAGATTCTGATTCAATTCTACTGTGTTAATGCTTTTCTCATATGGATTAATCATCATCTTAGTATGCCATTAAAAGGCTGGCAGAACACAGCTGCCCTGATCTGCCACCAGGGCTGCCTTGCCTGAGAAGGTGATGAGGAGATCCCAGCTATAAAAAGGAATGCGGAATCTAGTCAGATTGATTCTGTTAGTGAAGCAAGCCATCTATCTTTGATACAATTGAAAATATTTCTTATTCATTAAGCCTGGAAAGATGGAGGGAGGGAGGGATAATTTTTAGATCAAAATGTATTGGTGCTCCTATTGTTTAATGTAATAATCAGTAATCAGTAAAAAAAATGTAGTAAAAAAAGTAATGAGAATCTCTAAATCCTTATTATGGCAGAAGATTGTTGGAAAATGAAGCTAGTACTAACAGGTTCTCTTTGCTTTCTGGTCTCCAAAACACTAGGGGATTATTTATTGATTGACTGACTAATTCAAAACATGCACAGGTTGACTGATTTTCTAAGACTTAAGGTAGCGAATAACTACAGTGATCCAATTTGGATTGCAAAAATCCAACTGTTAGATCCAGATCTTTGTAGCTCAGATATAGCAGCCCTATAGTAAATAGAATTTAAATCTTTTAAACTGATTAGGTTTTATTTCCTTTACTTCCTCAATATCTTTTTTCATTAATGTCATTCTGTCCCCCATCCAGACCACTCTTTCTGCCGGCTTGACTAATGAACAATTCTATTGTTGATTTTGTGTGTGTGTGCGTATTTTTTTTCCCTAGTAAAGCAGCTAGGTTTTTATACCTGGAAGACATGCATTTTGTAGGTATTTATGTTGAAATGAGAGAGATAGATTGATCCATATGCCTTTATGACTTTAAAAATGCCTATATGACTTTAAAAAAAATTAACAAGAAAACCTTTGTTCGAGGGAGCCAATATCAGCCAGCATTGATACTGGCCTAAAGTACCATATCCAATCTGGTTGCTATTGATGTTGTTGCTTTGATATCTCTGATTCCTTATGGAAGGGAAAAATATAACAATTCATAAACAACCATCTAAAATATAAAAATCTGATTATCTACTAGGAAGCAGTAAATTTGCAGTCACTGTAGTTAAAGTGTTGATTTTATGACTGGGGAAACATGGTTTAAATTGTTTCTCAAGTAGGTCTAGTCTACCTCAGGTGCAAAACTCCAGTTAACCAGTAGATGGCAGCAAATAGTATTTTGGCATCTATTTTCTACCATCTTATGATCACCTGGATTTTTGTAATTGATAAATGATAGTCCAACTCTCAAGCCATAGTGTTTTACAGTAACTTTGAACCAATCAATCAAGAAAAGATAAATTAAACTTAAAGGTCCAATGAATATCTCTATACTGCTTCCCCAAGTCAGAAGACATCCCAACCACAGCCATTTGTTTGATGCAATGATATCCCTTACTCTGCTTACTGCTATCATCCTTGGCCCACCACAAAAAATTCTAAATATTCTTCATTATGTAAATGGATATAATTCTTGAGGATCACAAGTTTATGACTGTAGTTTAGCACTGATGTGTTTTAAAAATTAACAATAAAATGCATGAAGTGTTCAGGAAGCAAAGGCAACGAACCCTTCCCTTTTCCCCAATGAATGAGCCAATTTATTCTACAGTCTTTAGCTTTTTTTATAATGTTCTTTGTTGCATGCTTAGGCACATCATGGAATAGGTGCCAAAAGTACAAGCTGATTAAATCTAAGAATAACATTCTCTGTCAGCATTCTGTTTATGGTACC
The DNA here is from genome assembly GCA_027560395.1 of Boaedon fuliginosus. Classification (NCBI taxonomy): domain Eukaryota; kingdom Metazoa; phylum Chordata; class Lepidosauria; order Squamata; family Lamprophiidae; genus Boaedon; species Boaedon fuliginosus. The sequence continues at coordinate 66,673 of JANHGC010006368.1, read as the reverse complement.
AGGTCAATGTTTCAGACCTGAAATGAATGTTTATGGCAAAAGGTTGGTAAGATATGAAATTGCCAGTTCCAAAGGCCACAATTCATATTACTAGACTTGTCTCCCATTGCAAAGAATGTGCTTATGATGATACACAGGAAATGAAAATATTAAATGTGTGTTGTTGAAATGCAAGGTTTCAAGAAAATAAAAGTTCTACTCTGCAACAAATTTACACTAAAATAGTTTTCTTTTTCTTGAACACAATTTGTATGAATTTCAATTAAACCAATTTTGTGAAACCTTTGCTTAAAGTATTTTGTCGATAGAATATACTGAAATGCCACCAACTATATACTTCAGAAATAATATGCTCATGATATGAAAAACAGGCTAAGTTGGTTTGCATATTGATATGCCTTATCTACTATGGCCATCTGCATACATACATACATATATATATGTATGCAGATGGCCATAGTAGATAAGTAGATAATATATATAGATGGCCATAGTAGATAGTAGATAATATATATATATATACACAAATATAGATGATAGACAGACAGACAGACAGACAGACAGACTGTTTATGCAAGCCACAATAGATGAGATTATTTATCAACATCAATATCCCATTATTCCATGTAATATTTTCAACAAAATTTTTACAAAACTCATAAAAATTATTAAATCTGTAAAAATGTAAAAACATTAAGAAAATAATAATAATAATAAAAGGAGGCATTCCGTATTCATGCTACAAGTACGGTAATTCATGCTACATAAAGATCTTTAGTTTTCCTTAGCTGATGAATTTGAAGCACCAAGTTAAGCAAAAATGTTCCAAGGCATCTAAGAACAAATCATGAATCTGGTTTTCCAGAGGAAGCCAATTTTGTCTGAATCTGACTTTCATTGAGTCTTTTATTGAATCTGGACCCTCTTTGATTGCATCTCTTCTGATGTAAGTTTCAGCACTCAGCGTAGCACTGATTTTAGAAGACCAGTCCAGGCTTTTCCAGTCACTCAACACCAAGATGGAAGAATTGTAACATGATTAATGAGGCACCTTAATAGAAAAAGGCTCATAGGTATTTAACTGTAAGTTTTTCATATCCATAATAAGTGTTGAGAAATCAGATGAGGTACTTTCTTGTGCAATCTTGGGTGTCGGTCAACCTGTCTATCACATCCAAATACTTAGAATAATGATATGAGTTTGGTAATTCTTGCTGACTTTTTCCTACCCACTAGAACAGCAATCCCCAACCTTTACGGCTGCCAAGCCCAGCCGGGGTGGAAGAGGGGAACTGGGCTGCGTGAGCAGCACACTGGTATGTGTGTGTGCATGTGCACCGACAGCTCAACTTTCACGAGCAGTATGGTGATACGCCCACACCTGCGTGCGCAGTTCAACTTGTGCAAGTTGAATATTGCCTCCATTCTGTCTTGGTTTGTTTAATGCATTGGCTTCACCCTGCAAACATTATGCAATGCATAATTAAATGGATAAAAAAATTATGATGCAGAACACAGTCGGGAACATTGGTCTAAAGAATTTTAGACCCAATTTTTTTAATGTTGGGAATTAGTTTTTAACATCTAAGCAATATCTTTTAAACTTAGGCTTTGCAACATAAATATCTCACCTTTCTATATTTATGTGTGACATCACATAAATACAAATACGAAAGTGTGATACTTGCATCAAGACATGACATTTTTTTGCACCATCAAAGTTAGCAGTGTGGCTATGTATATGGATTGCCAGATTTAAAAGAGGTGGGATTGTATCCAATATGCTACATGCTAAATATATTATAGCATAGGAAACCAATGATATAAAAAATTAATTAACTCTCAAAGTCACTGTAGGTAAGGATATACCCATATAAATGAACTGGACTTGTTTGGAGCTCTACCTTAATGTGAAAAATTGCATGATGCGTAAATACTTTAGTATACAGATTCACAGTAAATTTTTGGAATGAACAGACCTGAGGAGAAGGAAGGAATCGTCTCGTTAACATTTTAAAAATTATGAAAAATGAACCTTCCTATTACAGAATTTTGCTAATGGGTAGATTCTACCATGAGTAAAATTGAAACAGCCAGATAGGCATGTTCCATTTTCCACTGGGCTGATATAATAGAATTCTACATAGCATAAATATATTTATTCCATCAAAAGAGCAGAAGCTGATTACTGCTGATAGAGATCAGCATGCCACTGCGAACAGATGCAGAAAGTCCATTTTGTTCAATCTGTCAGGGTCTAGAGTGAGATATGATGGTGATTCAATTTATCTCATTGTCATTTTTATCAGAGGCCTATGAAGTTATGTTCCAGAAAATATCATTGTTTATTGCCAATTGTTATTTATTATTTTATAGTAGAATTTTTAATTGTAACTGAGTGTTACAATTTAATTAACTGAATGTTTTTATTTGTTCTGGTCTCTGTTCTATGAATTAAAAAAAATTACTGGCTTTAATTAGGAGACATCCCAGTCGGGTTTCATTTTAATTTGCTCAACCTTCTGAAGCCTAAACTTCTCAAGTACAATGGAACATCTGTTCACAAACGCTTCTGTTTGCAACCAAATCGGTTCACAACCAAAAAATGAGCTAAATGTTCGAGTCTGTTCACAAACAAATCCTCGGTTCGCAACCAAACAGAGCAGCGATTTTCCCTGCATGGTTCAGCCATGTTGGCCAGACCGAGGCTGTACCACATTTGGGGCCAGAAGTGGAAGTAGAAATCGGCACTGAGCAGCACTCCGAAAACCAGCAGGATGAGCAGCTAGTCACAGCGTGTCCCCAGCACTGTCAGCTCAGCGCTGGGCAAGAGGCAGGCTGGGTGAAGGCAGTGCACAGACAATCCTGGGCAGAGCAAGGGCACTGGGTGGAAAGGAGGTGGCCTAGTATTGTTGGCTGGAGCCTGGGTGAGTCCGGACAGGGCCCCTGCCCCCTGCTGCCACAGGAGAAGGTGAGAGGCCGAGGGTGGCAGACAGTGCCCAGCTTCTAGTGAAGAGGTGACTGACTACACCTTTGCCCAATTGGCTCTCCCAAGCTGCCCTTCCCAGGCAGGCAGACCGTACCACCTCTGGAAGGAAAGTTCATAGGGTCTGGAATGGGTCAATTGTATTTCCATACAATCCAATGGGAAAAATTGTTTTGGTTCACAACCAAAATTATGGAATGAATTGTGGTCATGAACTGGGTTTACAGTGTGAAAGGGAGAACAACTGGGTAAGTCACATCCTGCCCAATACTGGACCTGAGAAACATGAGGAGACTATTATTTCTGAAAACAGAAAAGTGCTGTAAAATTTTTATTCTCTCTCATTGTTTATTGAACAACATGAAGATGTTGTATGAACCACTCTCAGGGAAAATATCCCAAACCTATGCATTCAGATCCATTTAATTTCCCTAATCAAATAAGAATTCTGTCCATGAATGAAGGAGAGGACGTGTTAGAAGATGTTACATTGAAAGAACCGAGGGAGAAATCACTAGGAGATTTTGGAGTTAGGGTTCACCCAAAATATGAGCCATTAAATGAGGAGCTCTTAAATGTCCTATCACACTTTTTTTCAGCAAATCTTTGCGAAAGTAAATTTTATCACTTTCTACAGGCAAGATCAAATATCAAAATAGATCAAAGAATTTGTTTGACTCCAAGACTACGTTCAAACAATCAGACTCAGAACCTTGATTACAGATGTCATTCATATTCAGGAAGGCATCCTACTGACATTTTTCACTAATATATGCAAATATAGAGCACCATTAAATCATGTTTTAATCTGGTATTACTTTATTTCCATAAGAAGAAAAAACAATGATACATTTTCCACATTGTCCCCAAATCTTGAAACATTTAAAGAATTCTGATATAGACAATGCTTGATGGACATACAGTTGTGGTTCAGGTCCAAGTGTTTTATTCACAATACTGACACTAGCTGTACCACAACCATCAGCAAATAGTCCTTGTTCAATTTTTGCCTCTTGCAACTATTTAGCTTCCCCTGACTTTGTTCCTTGCTCAATGTAATGAGAAATTAAAGAATGATTGCTTCCTTCACACCATTGTTCCTTTGAAGAAAGCAGAATTTGAGATACTTCACGGACTTTACTGACATCCTCCTTTCCATAGTTTATTTTCCTGCCAAGGGAAAAAATACCAGAAAGTGACAACATGATGCAAACTATTATTTAAAAGATCAGCCATGAACTGAATAGTTCAATCTGCTTCCAAACCAGAGCAAAGGAGAACAATGTCCTGGAGATGTTCCAAAACTCTAAAAGAGATCCAGATGAGTGACTGAAAAGAAGAGTAAGACTATGCAAGCATAGCCAAATCTGTGTTTGCAAGAAACACAGATCAGCTGAACAGACTGCATTTATGGAGTTAACATCCAATTCGACACTTAACCAAAAGCAAATGTGTGCTAGCAGGCATACATTAATATTAAAGAGGAGAAAAAAAGATTGAAATAAATCTGCAACCCTCATATCACAAGTTCTTCTCCTCTCTACATTCTACTTTGAAGAAGAAATATTCTTCATGTACCACACTAATTACTTCCCAGAGCCAGTGTAAGGATTTATGAGATAAACTCATGGTTTCAGCCTTATTGGTCCATTGTAATCCCTCCAATAGGAACTTGAGGCAGAACAATATTTTCAGCATGAAGATAAACATCATTTTCTCCTCTTGTTAAGTGCCATTGCTGGAGAGGCAAATTGAAAGATGTAGTCCAATCATTGTTGAATTGATCTTTATGTTATTTGAAATAAAGCCCATTAGCTCTATTTGATTATAACATTCAGCAGAAAGTTTGTTCTCCCTTGGTAGAAGTTTTCAAACACTAACAGACAGAAGACAAGCCTAGAGATACAGTTGTCAGAGTGGCCTGGGAGCTTGCTCCAGGAAGTTATCTTCCTGATTCGGTGAATGATTTTGACAGTCCTTGGAGAGTTGAGAAGATGGCCTGTGTTATGGCTGGATTCTCCATTCTTACAGTATTTGGAGGTTAAAGGGATCCTGGAACAGTGGATCCATTACTCACTTTTTTAGTTGAGTCTGTAGTGGGGAGGTAAGAGTTGATCCTCATCTGTTGTTTCTGCCTTGTTAAGATTGATGGTTCCCATAACATTGCTTGGATTTATCTAGATTCTTTTCTCGTCCTTGGATTGTGTTTTGAGGGCATTGGGTTAAGCCAGAAGTAGAGTAGCCAGGAGTGGAATAGCCAGGAGTTTATTTCAGAAGTTGCTAGTGTGTTGCCATCTTGGATCTTCCACCACACCCAATTCCTCAAAGAGTACCATGTTTATTAGCCATCTTTTAAGACTAGTTCTGATATTGGACTTTCTTCTTTGAAAAGTAAATCAAACTAGATGGTCTCCAAGTCAGAACTGCCAGATCCAGTTGCCACAGAGGAACATAGGTTGGTAACAAAGAGATACTGCAAACTTTAATTTTTTGCTGCCATTTTACTCTCATCCAGATATTTGGAGCCCAAATCTGCTATGCTACTGTAAGCCCCTTTTAAAATTTCTTTCTGTCATCTATAACTACTCTGGCTGCTTTGTTTTTCCTAGTCTGACCAGTAAGCATACATAGTAAAAGTGTATGGGGGGATTATATTATTGACTGTCCTAAAGGAATAAAAACAAATGCTTCTCACTCATACTTTGTTAAAATAATTTAAATATCCATAAACAAAGACATAAGGATTCCATGTTCTCAGAAAAAAGAACTTTGCAAAGGACCAAAATATTTAAAAAAAGGGTAGGGGACAGAGGAACCTTTAAATGGTTAGAGCTAAATCAGCTTTAAATTTGTACATTTTCATAATTTATATATGCATGCAAATTATCTTGCCACTGAGGATGTTTATAACAACAGTATTTGTTTCCTTAACTGGAGAACCTGTGGAGAAGATGACCACACAATTGCAAATAAACTCAGTCTAACTTAGTGCATGATTGATATATCCAAATATTTATTATATCTAGTTTATTTTTAGTGGTACCTCTAAGGGAAGGATATTCACAACAGAGTCTAGTATCCTCATCTCAACCCTATGCCATATTTGTGGCAGCAACGTATGATATTTAAGTATGGTATGTTACCTAAAAACAAAGGCATTTGATATTTACAGTTGCAGGCTTAGTTTTATTTTTAAAAATATGCATTGCCTTAAAGAATAGGTATTCTGACATGGATTCTTTGTGCTAAAAAATCAGACCCTACAAACAATGACAAAATCTGGGAAAATGCTGGGTTATGTTAAGTGTTAAATAGGAATGTCCTTACAGTATGTTCAAAAAAGTCAAGATGGTGATCACAATGGTATGACTGAAATTCTGCCTGTTTTTCCTTTGTGACACCTGTACAAACAATCAGAGCTTCAGTTGTGCTGTTGTGACTGCAATCTGGCTTTTGACTGCACCCTGCAACAAAAACAACACATTGTTATTTGTTATTGTTATTCATTTTAGTGGCAAATGTAATTTATGAGAACCAGGCTGGTGACAGAAAAGGAACAATTTTCCTTGTAATACATGCTTTCACACCAATATGGTAGTGTGAAAGAAAAGACAGCAAAATGTACTCGTTTGGCTGGTTTTATTGTTTTGGAATGTTTTTGTTTTTATTTGTAATTGTAATATATATTATTGAGCTGCCCAGAGTCATTGACTGAGATGGGTAATCATAAAAATTGAACAAATAAACCAAGCAAATAACTTAGTTAAATGGAGGGAAAGAAACATAGCTAATTTTAAAACCTGTTTTGTTATTTCTAATAAATGTTCATTTATAAGGAAAGTCCACCATTATAGGAATCCAGTCCTAGCCCCAAGGATGCCAAAATGATTTATTTATTTATTTATTTATTACTTACATTTATATAGACATCCATCTCACAAGAATGACTCTGGGTGCCCTACAATGAAAAGTGTGTTGTGAAATCACAATTCAAGCTTAGTCCCTTACTCTCTCTCTCTCTCTCTTTGTCTGTATATGCTATTCTGCGTGAACATATAGATGTTAAAACATCAATTTTGCAATATTAATATTTGAGATAACTAGATTTTCCAGTAAATGAAACATAGAAATGAAGCTTCACAATAACAAGAAATAAATAATTCCTTTCTGACACGAGCCTGGTTCTCATAAATTACATTTGTAATTTAAAATGAATTAAAAATAAAATGTGCTATTGGCAGTGATAAGGAACAACAATATATAATATTTAAAATAATGTCATGTGATCTCCCATTTTATCTGTTCTCTTAGAAAAGGTCATATTTACTGGAATTTACTGGATCAGATCAGCATAGGAGTCTGCTGTATCTCTTCTTCATCAATAGTCCAGTCAATGCACTTTTCATTTTCCTGTTTGTTTTATTTATTTATTTATTTATTTATTTATTTATTTATTTATTTATTTATTTATTCATTTATTTATTTATTTATTTA
>JANHGC010006368.1:44286-56492 GCA_027560395.1 Boaedon fuliginosus | reverse complement strand
CTGCTTATCAGAGCTTTACAACACTCCCCAAGCAGTTACAGAGTCAGCTTATTACCCCCAACAATCTGGGTCCTCATCTGGGAAGTGATCTTGATAAACAAAGGTCAATGTAATGTACTGTACCTATGAATGAAAAATTGGAGAATGGGTGAGACTTGGGTGTCAGCTCAGAGATTCCAAAGTTCAACAACATGAAAATAAAATAGAATATCTTATATCAATGACTTGCTGTATATATATTTCCATAGAAGATAGAGGGGTCCTGAAATTCTTCAGGAAGAAAATTTGAATTCTATAGCATTTTTTGTGTTCAGTATTACTTTTTGGAGGCATTAAAGATAGTTGACATAAAATAAAATCAGTAGTAGTGGCTAGGTTTGTCAAGACACCATTCAGATCATATCAGGACAATATTTTAACTATAATCAATAAAACTAAAATAAAAAAAATAAGTAAATATTATTACATAATTGGATGCTCCAACACTGGAGGTTTTTAAGAAGATTACAGATGCCATTTTTCTGAAATGATATAGGGTTTCCTGCCTAAGTAGCAAGTTAACCTAGAAGACTTTCAAAGTCCCTTCCAACTCTGTTATTCTGTTGGTTTGTTATTCATGGTCCCATTGCATGATTTATGGAGGACATCCAGTATTAACATAAGTGAAGAGAGCAAAAAATTATGACGCATCCATTGCACTAATTTTAGTGGGAATTCCGTTACTGAATTTCATGTTTCCTAATTATGATTATGATTCAGAAATCATAATCATACTGTAGGTTTTCTGAGTTCAGGAAACATTATGGCTAGACTACGAACCTTACATATGTCTGGAAAATTCCCAGAAGTCAGCACATTTCTAACATTCAAACGTCTTTCACGGTGATTGGGATTACATGTTGGAATGAACTGGAATCCTATTGCTATTTGTGCAGATAGGGAACTGCCAACTTGAGCAAAACAGTGCATGTAAAGGTTAATGCACTGGAACAACTTCTTGCTCTGTTAAGCTTTTCTATATCAGCAGTGGGCTGAAATGTCTGGTACAGACAATGCATGGTCCTATTTAGTAACTACAAATCATCCCCTACCTCCTGCTCAATATGAGGGAAGGAGAAATAGTTGAACATTGGGGATCAGTTTCAAGTCATTGTAAAACACCTATGATCTTCTGTTCTTTAGAAAGAATGTGTCATTAGCATATTTCCTGTCCCGCTACACGTGAACAAGAATGTTTCCTAGTGAAAGCTACAAATTTATTTATTTATTTATTTATTTATTTATTTATTTATTTATTTATTTATTTGGTTTATACCCAGCCTCATTTCCCCGATCAAAGGGAAATTGAGGCGGCGTATAACTTGCAGACTTTCTATAAGCCTCCATCCATTCTTTCATAAGGCAGCCACATTGCTACACAAATTAACTGCAGAAGATAAAAAGTAAGGGTTCGATGTAATGAATCTATGACAAGTCTATCAATCATCCGTGGTCTCTGGATGCTTGCTCAAAAATGTTGAAGAGCTACGGATGGACTGGTAGGTAGATTTCATTCCAAGTTGGTTAAAATATGTTATTTAAATAGTATTTTGGCTTCCATGGAAAATGAATAAGATTGCCAGTTTCCAGCTGGTCTTATGAATACAAGATGTGAACACAAGATGTTGCAACTGGCAGTACTGTAAAACACAGGCTGGTGAATCTATTATGGGAGCTCCAGGGAAGGCAGGACACTGTACAATAAACCAAACAGTTTTCAAATGCTCTTAAAACTTGGACACATCCAGAACTGTTTGTATGACTGCAAGTCCAGATTTGATAAAAACATACAGACACACAGACACAAAAATAGCCCCACTGAAGTATACTGAATGCAGAATGTTATCCTTTCTAATTCTCATACCTCTTTGGATAAGGCTGTTTTTAATCAATAGCAGGCAAGGAGATGAGACTTGGAGACTATTTAAAGATAATTAGAAAAAGAAGTTAGCCTTTATTATTTCAAAGCATTTCATTAGATTGCTGCTGAGATCATGCTGAAATGAAAAACAAACAAACAAACCTTCATGGCGTGACTCATCTGCTGTATGAAATTACTTGTCTGAGCCAACATTTTCTCTTCTCTCTGCTCTGTGGGAAATGACTGGATTTTTGCATGGTCTCATGGCAGCAGTGATTTTCCTGACCAGGCGGAAAATCCGAACTCTAGATCTTCTTCCATGATTTTTTTTTAAACTCAATTCCCACTTTTAATTGGGGTTACTGAAGGTGAAGCTCCAAAGCAGCACACAGCTAGGGTACGATTAAAGAAAGGAAAAAATAATGATGCCATGACCCAGATTTCATAAACAGATGGAAAATTCCCAGAACACAATAGAAAGAAAAAGAGATGAGTTACTGAGAAGCTTAAATGTACAAATAGTCCTCAACTTAGGGCCATAATTGAGGCCAACATTTCAGTTATGAAGTGAAACATTTGTTAAATGAGCTTTGCCCCATTTTAGGAGGTTTCTTGCCACAGTTGTTAAGTGAATCCCTGAAATTGTTAAAATAGTAACATGATTGTTACGTGAATCTGGCTCCCCCGTTAACTTTGCTTGTCAGAAGGTGATCACATGACCCCAGGATATGTGGCTGTCAAAAATATGAACCAGTTGCCAAGCAACTGAAATTTGATCACATGACCACAGGGCTGCTGCAATGGTCATAAGTATGAAAAACAGTCATACGTCCATTTTTCAAACCCATTGTAACTTCTAACGGTCACTATATGAAGAGTTGTAAGTCAAGGACCATCTGTTCTGTCAAAATGTTCTGGCTTACAGCATCATTAAGTACATTTATCTCCAACATTGGCAACATTGGCAACTGTCTCCAACATTGGCAACTTTAAGCCTGGCAGACTTCAACTCCCAGAATTCCCCAGCCAGCGTTGAATTCTGGGAGTTGAAGTCCACCAGGCTTAAAGTTGCCAAGGTTGGAGACCACTGAACTAAAGGGCACATATAATTATATTCTCGTTATTCAATTTCATGCCCACCCATCTTTGAAGTGTCATTCTCTCTGAACTGAGTATTCACATATCCCTGAAGATTCATCACCTCTCTAATATTCACTGAGTATAACATAAATAGCTGTACTAAGTGCTTTTAATGTATTAAACAAGAATGACCAGTGATTTGGCTTTTGATCAGAACATGTTTCTGTGGTTCGATATTTATTTTCATTCCTATTAAGAAAAATTGGCTTGTTAATTATGGTAGTTTATCCTTGCTAGCTTTTCAGAAATTCTGTAAACTTGAGTGATTGATTGGTTAGTTCAGTAATACCCCAGAGATGTGATCAGCTGGATGAGTGTGATCTTGTAATACTTAGAAATGTTTTATTTCTGCTGCTCTGAATCACTTTGAGCCTGTGAGACTGTAGAGGTTCCCCCTGCAGAAAATACTAAAAGAAACTGTCGGGGTTAGATGTTGGGATCTTGGAATCAGCTACATAACACAGGGTTAATAAATAAAAAAGGTTTATAAGGAAAAAGGGAAGGATGCCTCAAAGAGACAGTTCAGATAGGGATCAGATACAAAGTGTGCTTGGGAGGAGCATGCATGGGGTGAGCTACATCTCCCCCTATAGGTGTTACACATGTGCAGCACTGTCAAGTGCTGCCACCAACAGGTGACAATGGGGATAGAGCAGGAATGGATTTTATACATGATAGAAATGCAAATGGCTTTTAATAATTTAGTTCAGTGTAGTTTTCAGAGCAAATCAACATGGAACAGAAACAAAATTAGTCCGAGATATATATCAATATAAAGGTTTCTTTACTGCTAATGAAGCTTTCACATTTGTCCGGGCTGTGACGTAAGAATTAGTCAGTCTAGGTCACATAGGGCACAACAAATTTCCTTCACCCCATTTACCAACTCTTTTTCTTATATCTCCTTCCTTTTCCTTGGAATTAAAATGTCTATGAAGGTTAAACATAACCTTAAGGATGACCCCCACATATAACGTGTTTCATGGCAAGGGGCCATGTTTTTGGGGGGCAGCTTATGGATCCTGTTATTAAAGAGTGCCATCTTGGTAGGACCCAATAAGAGCCTTTTTCTGCCCTGTGGAACATCATCCCCCAAACACAAGCTTGACCTTGATCCTGTTAGCCTGTGTTTCCTGTCCCAGGTTCTGACTGCCAGTTGTGTTGTGTTTGTCTGTTATTTTACTGCAGGTTCTAGTTACATATTTATTTTGAGTTGCTGGTTGTGTTGCAAGCTACCCGGGGTCACTTTGGTAAGATAGCTGGCCTTATAAACTGAAAAAAATAATTATCAAACTAATATATTTTATATTCTCTTTGAAGTATATTGAATATGACTTTCCATGAGGAAGAAAAAACAACTCTAGAGCTGAAATATTCCTTCTATCCTCCCATAAAATAATTTCCTCCAATGAACACACCATGCAATCCTTAGGTAATAATTAGCAGGCCTTTTGTTGTGATTTTCCTTCATGCAGTTATCCAATTCACTTATATACAGTATAGGCTAAGGTTGTGCAAACTTTGAAAACAATTCAGAAATGTCTTTGACCTTGGGCACACATAGCACCTCTCTGCTGTTCATTAGAACAGCTCTACCATTTGAAAAGCTCTACCATTTCAGACTTGAGCCTGAAAGAAGTTATAACTGCTTTAAGAATCATGTTTACTAGTTGATTCCTTGGCAAAAAATTTTTCAGATTCATGTAAAAGTTGAAAAAAAAATGCCAGCCCAATTTAATACATAGCAGAGCGATGCATGTTCATACAAGTCCAAACCAATTCTTCCAAACCATTTGGGAACCATGCACAGTCTTAACAAGCACTATATCTGTTTTTATTTTATATCCGGTCTCAACTTTACAGTAAATCAATATGTTCTAGTTAATGCTTGAAGGCTCTTCTACAATGGGGCATTTGAAGTGATCCAGGATTACTACTAATTGTTGGATTTTTGCAGCTGAGCCCATGAACGTCCAGCTCTCAAAAAGCACAAGAGAAAGCCACTTGTACTGTGGGAATACTTCTACATGTTCACTAGGGGGGAAACATGTCTCACTGAGTTCTCTATATCTGTAACTATGAAAATGCATTCATGTTCTGCAGCTTTTCATGCAAAGAATATCCTGAACCAACATCTTAAAATTGTGTCGAATTATAGATAATCACCAGTTTATGATCTCCGTGAAATGTTCTTTGCTTTCAAAGTATGTCTTGTTTATTTGTCCCTCTCTTGCATAAACAAGGTGGAAGAGTTCTGTGGAATTCCAGTGTTAATGTATTTATTTTATTTCTTCCTCATAAAGTTATCCATTTCAAAAAGAACAATGCCATATGTCAGTAGCCCTCAATCTTTTGGGCAGTAGGGACTGGTTCCATGGAGAAAAGTTTTTCCGTGGACTGGAAGGGATGTGGTTTTGCATGCTGTATGGATGGGGCTTCACCTGTTTGCGCAGCCCAGTTGCTGACATGCCGCAGCGCAGTGCCAGTCCAAGGACTGGGGGTTGGGGACCCCTGCCATATGTAAATAGGTTAATTTCTGTTATAAAAAGATGGCAAACCCATGGTTTCCTGGAGACTAAAATCCAGATTTCAACTAAACTATATCACCTAAACCTCTTTTTAGGAAGAGAGAATGCCAATCTTTCTTTGTCCAAGAACCTCTGCCCCCCCCCCCCACAGATGCCCGTCAAATATGATTTTCCAACCTATCAAATCCTTCAGTCAACAGCTAATGGCTATACTGGATGAAGTTTATTCTAGAAGTCAAAGTCAAACTTAGCTGAAGAACACAACTCTGGGCAAGGGAAGCATCAAAAATACCCAAGGCACATTGTCTTCTGAAAATATAACTGTAGGGCTGGGTTTTGTTTTGCTGTTTTGTTTTACTCCTGGAAACTTTCCTGCAGTTTTCTTGGCAAGGTTTTTCAGAAATGGTTTGCCATTGCTCTTTCCTAGAGCTCTTTCCTAGAGCTGAGCGACAGAGACTAGCTCAAGGCAGGCTTTGTGCCCAAAACAGGACTTGAACTCACAGTCTCTTAGTTTCTAGTCTGATGCCTTAACTAGTGTACCAAACTGGCTCTTGTGCCTGCTGTAAAATATTCAATATACTTCAAAGAGAATATACAATATATTTCTCTGGTGATCTATTTTCTTCAGTTTATATGGCCACCTATCTTGCTAAAGTGACTCTGGGTAGCTAACAACACAACCGTCAACATAAAATAAACATGCAGCTGAGATAAATTGTGTTCTAAGGTCACAAGGTTTCTAAAACAGGGTTCCCAGAAATGCTGAAAATTGCATACATACCAGTCACCAGAATGTCACATTTCAAAGAAAGAGATAAAGACTCTAGATCAACTTTAAGCTACAAGGATCCAAAAATGAATCACAGGAAGATGATTCCTCTGTATATTCACTTCCTCTGAAGCAAGTGAAACCAAAAAGATGAAAGAGAGACCATAAGACACTTCAGGGCTTTCAAAAGTAGAGCTTTTTTTGTCCTTGAATAATTAGGGTACAACTTCTACATTTACTGGAATATGTTATTACAGCTTATAACTGGTGTTCTTTAATCATCAAGTATTAAAAATTAAGGAAGTTTGGTTGGTGTTACCTTAGAGAACTTAAGATCAGGAGGAGCTTTTGAGCAAGATCAGTATTTACTGATTTTCACCATTTCAAAGTGGCACTTCCCCAAGTGAAAAAGTTTGTGTGTGTGAACTGAAATAAAAAAAAAAGGATTATAGTTTCTTACTAAGTTGGTACAAACTGCCAAAATAGCCTTGAAGATATTTTCTGGAAAATATGTTTCTATTTATCTATACATTTGTAATAAAAGAGATATGCACTTGGGTTGTTAAGGATAAAATAAAAATTGCATTTAAAAAGTTTTATTTCCAGTTTTCCTATCTTAATAAATCTTAATATAGCTTCTTCACATGACAATATGTGCTTGTGATCAGCTTGCCAACTACTAAGAGTTGTTTTTCCCTCCTCTCTGGTTTCCAGTCCTCTATTCTTAAAGTAGAGACAACGTGAAAGAAAGAGATAATTGACTGTTCCTAACTTCAAAAGTTAGTCTGCTATTTGATTTCCCACTTCAAAATACTTGTATCAGAGAACAAAGAATGTCTGTTTTTTTCTTATCAGCAACTGAAACATAAAAGAACAATCAATAACAGAAGGGCAGTCACCATCTTAGTAATTGGAAATAACCACAAAAATATTTAAAAGGCAGCTTTGTATCAAACCATGCAAGACAAAGGTATTTTCCAGAGTCCTCAGTGTGATCACTAATGTAAAGAATTCATTGGGCTTTCTTCTGTTAAGACTAGATATTAAGCTCCCCTGAAAAGAAGAATTATAGGATTTTGTCTCTTGTTTCTTTAAGCAGAAGAAAAAATGTAAGATTAATTACTAATTAGAATGGCACCACCTGTTGCAGTCAAAATAAGTTTAACTAACATGAAAAACAAAAGATTCCTGGATAGGTGACGTAGGTCTGTATGGCTACTTATAAAGGATAGAACAGGACTTTTCAAACTGACAGCCAATGGATATATTTGGAATTTTGAGAGAAGACTTTGAGAGAAGACTTTGGTTATCGAGTTTACAGAGAGAATAGCTAAATGTCTATGGAGCGTTCAATTAATTCAATTAATTGTTCATCATAGATAACAAACCAGCAGGAATTCACATACCATTTCAATCTATGACTTGTGGATTACAACTACTGGTTAAATTCTATGTCAGTATAAGCCAAACCAAATTTAATAAAATGTGATAAACATGAGAAAAGGCCATAGCTCACTGACAGAACATCAGCCTGGAAGGTTCCAGATTCATGGCATCTCAAAGGAGAATTGGGAAAGAATCCTACCAGAAACTCTTTGGAGCAAATGGACACAATAGTTTGACTTGGAAATAGGTTTCTTCCTTTCCTTTTGATTATATATGTTTTTTCTGTAACATGCCAAGTGTCATTTAGCACCACTTCCTGTAACCATTTGTGGTTACTTAAATCGGGTCTGATGTGGTACTTTCCAGACTTACAATTTAGTGTTTTAACAGAATATGAAATGTACAGGAAGCAAGCTCAGAATCAAGTCTTCTCGTAGTGTATAATGGGTTCCAACATTACTTTGCTTGATAATTTAACACAATGGGTAAACCTAAGATTGTGGATTTTTCAGATCTTTTTAAAAGTGGGGTTTATGATTTCGGGCAGGCAACTTTAAGACTCGATAACTTGGCAACTTTAAGACTCGTGGATTTCAACTCCCAGAATTTTCCAGCAAGTCTTAAAGTTGCCAAGTTTGGAGACCTCTGGTTTAGGGTTATGTATACCCAGTTGTCAATTATTCATGGCCCCCTTTGGGGTGAAGAGAGGCGGGGTATAAATTTAATAAATAAATAATGGTTAAAAGCATGCTATTGATTTCACTTCTCAAGTTCTCTTCCAGGTTATAATTTGGGAGTCTAGATCGGAGACTCCTTGTAGATCAATATTTTTTCTTCAGAATTAGTATGTTTTTAGTTTACAAATATTTAAAGATTTCATTAAGACTGAGATGAGAAAGTCCTTTTTGAAGGTGGACCACAGATATAATTTTCTTTCAAATAATATCAAATAAACATGAAAAATGTGTTTTAGTATTAATCAGAGCTTGAAGAGTTTTAAAAGACCAGTTAACTAAAACATGCAGTTGATTTGTGTTTCTAAAGGGTCAATTAAGTTGCAGCAATTTTTTTCCCTTTTCCTTTAATTTTCCAGTTCCTGACATAGGTTGAATCTAAAGAGCTTATATTACCTACTGTATACTAATATAGGAACATATATGAAGACACAAGGCTGTAACACAGCTCAACAGATGAAAAATATGTATACTCACAAAGAATGTCAACAGTGATGATGCATCATTAATTATATACTGGATTTTGAAAGATTGAGGAAACTCCCTCATAGTCAAAGCCATAATGAAGTAATGATATGTATGGATGTAAACTATGCATTGCTAACATACGGTGTTTTGTTTTTGTTTTGTTTTATTTTGTTTTGTTTTGTTTTTGTGCCCCTTGAAGTCAGTGTTAACTCCTGGTGGCTGCCTGGACAAATCTCTGCCATTTCCTTGGCAATATTTCAGAAATGAGGGTGAAAGTTCATTCTCCGAGCTTGTGGGTTGGTCTCCAAAATAATTCATTACCAGGCTAGGTAACACCTTCCATGGAGTTTAGGAGGTGTCAGTGTCCTTCTGTTTATAAGGGCTTCAGATGTGGGTTTCTCAAGTGAGGATCTTGTAATGGGTCTTTTGATGGGTCAGGTGTGAGTCATCAGTGGGAGTATGGGAAGGCTACACCAGGTGAGGGCCATTGGGAAGTGAAGTACTTATTGTGGAGACTTGCATGGGTTGATTGTGGGTCTCTGATTAGCTGTGGGATTAATTTGGGTTCTGAGGGTTCATAGGCTAGTTGTAGGTCAATTTCAGAAGGTTTGCCATTGCCTCCTTTCTAGGGCTGAAAGTCAATGACTGGCCTTTTGGTCTCCCAATTTCTAATCTGGTGCCTTCCTAAAGATTTGGTTTAATGGATGAAGAATGAGTTGTTCAGTTCCTGTAAACTATCAAAGGAATTGACTTCCTCCTCAACGCTTTCTTCTATGTCTTCATATTTTACACTTTCATGAAGTGTGCATCAGGGGACTTGGAAACTCATCTAACAGACAACGGTAAACAGCCACTGCAAGTTTAACTATTTGCAATTTCTTAATCAGTATTCAACAGCTGAATTCCATATGAGTTTCCATAGTAACCTTGCAGACTACTTCATTAACATGACCTATATTTGATAATACTTAACCATTGGAGGCAGGTCTCTGGGGGGAAATCCACATTTGTGAGACTTCTGCACTGATTTTTAATCTGCTCAGAGCTTATGAATTCTTTCTGCAAGAAAAATAGATTGATTATTTTGATTGGTTTGTGGAACAGTCTGGGAACAAATCAAGAACAGCTAAGCACTATGGAAATCAACCAATAAATGAAAAGGACTTTTAAAAGTTCAACTGATTGTTTCTTGACACCTTGTCATCTGAGGCATCTGAGTAAAATAAATGTGTCATTACTGGCAGCATAAAAAATAATAAGACATTAAAGAAAATAAAGAGACAAGGCTTGATTATACAATTTATTTATTTATTTAGATTTATATCCCGCCTCTCTTCCCCTGACATTAATCAATTAAACACATCCTGCCTTTCTGAGGGACCTAAATACTTTTTTGTTCGTGCAAACATTTTCTCAGTGAACTATAACTATAGGTAGTCCTCGACTTGCAACATTTCATTTAGTGACTGTTCAATGTTACAATGGCACTTTGGAAAATGACTTATGACCATTTTTCACCCTTAAAACCATTGCAGTATCTACATGGTCACATGATCAAAATGCAGACACTTGGCAACTGATTCAAATGTATGAGGGTTTCAGAGTCCTGAGGTCATGTGATCCCTTTTCACGACCTTCCAATAAGCAAAATCAATGGGGAAGCCAGATTCACTTAACAACCATGTTAACTAACTTAACAACTTCAGTGATTCACTAAACAACTGTGATGAAAGGTCATAAAATGGGGCAAAATTCACTTAACAGCTGCCTTGTTTAGCAACATAAATTTTAGGCTCAGTTGTGATCATAAGTCAAGAACTAGCTGTGTTTGTGTTTGAGTTCAGATTATTCTTCTGAGACAGTTTGAGCATATAAAGAGGGTGGATGAAAACATAGTGTCAGAATATCATCAATATAACAGTCACAGACCAACAAAGCAAATTATCAGAATAAATTCATTGGCTTAAAATATTATAAAATAAGTGGGATTTAGATTCAAACTTCCCCTATTGTTCAAATCTGAAATTTTAGTCTCAAGTAGCATCTGTAAGTACAATGTGTCCTTGAAAATCTGCCTTCATTCACATAGAAGTGATTAAGCACTCAGGGATCCAATAGCTTTGGCTCATATTTGGAGATTGCTTTCTGAATAAGTGCCTCAGGATTATTTTTCTTCACTTTAAAGGGATTTAAAACAAAATGAATGTCATAACTCTGAGAAAATCTTGTGCAACTCTTGTGCAGGGAACGTTCTGTCTAAGGCATTCAGACTTTTCTGAACTGACCCTGAAACTGACCCAGTTTTAGAGTATATATTATATGTAATAACATACGAAGTAGGAAACAGAAAAGTCTATGATGGATTTTCACTGGGGATAATATAAACACATAAATATTTCAATAAAATCTTGGAATGCCTTTAATAACTCTAGAAATGGTGAAGAAAAAGTGTGCATGGATAAGCAGAGAGAGATTGCCCTTTACATATTAGCAAATGCAATGATATGCATACTTTTAAATATAATTCTAAGTAAATATGGAAAACTTGCATGGGATACACAGCTGTAAATCTCCCCATGTGAAATGTGGGATGTTTTACCTAAGTGTGGGTTCTATTCAGAAAGTACAGTACTGTGAGAACTGAACATGATAGAGGCCACAGCAAGAAACTGCATTGCTTCTTTTATCCTTCTACCTGGATAACTAATTTTTGTTTGCCAGAGGTTTTCTGAGAATTAATCTGACCTGAACCCACAGGAACTTACCCTGCAGGAAAGGGACGGAAAGGAAGGGGAATGGACAGCAGACAAAGACCCCTTGATTTGGTGTAACAAGAAGACTCTTAGGGCTTCTGCCCAAATGATAAGGGCAGTAACAAGAGTACCTAGTTTATGGCATTTTAAAAAAATCAACTTGATTTTGGAAGCATGCTAATTTAAAAAATAAAAACAATGTCTCTCAATAGGAAGGGACAGGAGTCCTTCACAAAATCTTCGAAGGTGTCATCTTAGAAAGAGAAAAATGATAAAGATAGTCTGACTTAGTTTTCAAGTATTTTTGCCCTCCTACCTTAAACATTGCTAAATGGTCTATTCTTACTTCCCCAACAAAATTCAACCAGAAAGAGAGAGATAAGAGAGTGGGGAAGGGAAGGAGGGGGAGGGGGAGGGAGAGGGAGGACATATGTTTAAGGCATCTTGGTGATATCTCGGAACAGTGGCGCCGCGATCTGGTTATGGGGGATATAGTTATTCAACCCTTGTCATGGACGGATCATTCCC
>JANHGC010006368.1:3544-17040 GCA_027560395.1 Boaedon fuliginosus | reverse complement strand
GGGTTCGCCAAACTGAGCAGAATCTTAACTAGCAGATCTCCTGACCCCGTGCGAACCAGTAGCAGGCCACCCCTGATCATAAGACCATACCCTAGAGTCTTCTTGTGTTACTATGGTAATTATGCGGTAACATAATTACCATAGTGATAATCTTGAATAATCATATTTATGCATTCTATACATTCATTATGGCCTGTGCCTGTTGACCTTGTATTCTAGGGGTGATGATTAACAGTGGGACTCTCAAACTAAACTGGAGCATGTGGGACTAGCTTTTGTCTTAATAACCCTCCCTGCAGCATTCTTTATAAAGCTGGTTTGCTAAGAGAACACCGGCTTGGAGAAGGCTGGTTAAAGGCCAAAGTATTCCCAATTGGCTGCTGTGGAAAGATAAGAGAGAAGAAACCCGAATGCCTTTATTGTAATAGAAAACTATTCAGGCTTGAAAGCACAGGCAGCTTTTCTTTTCAATTTGCCAGCTCAGACAGGGGTCAATGAGGGTCTTTAAATGGGAATTAAAAATACAGTAGAGGTTTGCCCCACATTTGTTCCTGACCTGTGTGCGTGTGATACAACATCACTGCAGTAACAGAATATTATTATGACCTGTAAAGGTTTTCCAGGCTGTTGATTATAACAATTGACTTTGTGAGAGATGTTTCAGGGGCATTCCTTTTCAAGTGTACATATTCTATG
Organism: Boaedon fuliginosus; assembly: GCA_027560395.1. Taxonomy (NCBI): domain Eukaryota; kingdom Metazoa; phylum Chordata; class Lepidosauria; order Squamata; family Lamprophiidae; genus Boaedon; species Boaedon fuliginosus. The sequence continues at coordinate 16,344 of JANHGC010006368.1, read as the reverse complement.
ATCCGTATAGAAAAGTCTTCAATGGTTAATATGACTGCACTTATAACAGAAATAGCAATATTACATACTATTCCATAGTACTTTACTGCAGTCTCTAAGTGGTTTACAGAGTCAGCATATTGCCCCCAACTATCTGGGTCTTCAATTTACCCACCTCAGCAGGATGGAAGGTTGAGTCAACCTTGAACTAGTCAGGATCACTCTCCTGACAGTGGGCAGAGTCAGCTTGCAATATTGCATTTTAATCACTGCACCACCAGGGCTCTTATAAAATGGTATTACTCTGAAAGATCTATACATTTATACACTATTATTAGCTATCACCATGAAAAAAAGTATGGACTTATTATTAGCACTGCTTATCACTGTATTATGATGGCTATTCAACACCAGGTTTCCAATTATCATTCAGAGGCTGAAAAAAGAAAAACAAATTTTTAGACAGATTTGCCAAAGTGCACAATTCTTCTTGATGCTTTAAGAGAAAGTTTATTTGAGGAAAACATTCTGAGGCTGGTGTGTGGCAAAGAAATTACTTTCATAAAGAGACAATGATACATCAGCATCTATTCAAAATTAAAGATCACCTTCATTGCTGCTCTAAGAAATGAGCAGATGAATTAGATCCTGGGAGCTGTCTGCATTTTCACATAAAATAGTTTCCCTGTTTGGAAGTTACCCTTTTGATCTTTCTGTTATCTGATTTAAGACTGATCACTTCTCTCAGGATTTCACCAGGTTTTCCCTTTTCCTTTATTTTTAATTCTCAACTACTTAGCACATTCACACATAATATGTGAATTGAACAAAATTAGGTAACTTGCTATCTTCTCCTAGGCTCCATGAAATCTGTTTCAAAATAGGAATACTAAGAACTATATCCAAACGTAGTTCTGAGAATAATTGCTCAGAAGTCCCAGTGATGGACCCTCTGATAAATTTGCAAAGGACTGCCATCTTTAAGATTATTTTCCATATTCATGCATATTTGACTAAGCCATTACATTCAGTAAAAGCTAAGTAAATATGCACATAACTGAACTGTAGAAATACTCCTGAGTGATGATACCCAACCCAGCCATCTGTTTTAAAATCTGGTTCAATGTTGTTCTACAATATTGCTACCATTCCTAGCAATTGATGACTTGAATTGTTCAATCCTGAACTGCACATCTGATACAATGAAGTATATACAATGAATGCTTAATGCATTCCAAACTCTTTTTGGTTATCAGGTTTTTCCTTTCTATGGAATGAAGTTATCAGGAAAAAATTAAGAGTGACGAAGTTTTAACCAGTCCATGTGATTTGAATCAGAGCCAGATGTCTTGCAATGTCAGCTCCTGAAAACATTTTCTTTGTCCTATCAGGCTGAACCACTGCAAATATTTAAGTCACTAACTTACAACCTTACTGCTGATCATAGACTAAAAGAAAAAAAAAGCAGTTATATTTGTAAACTATGGAGCAATAAACAGTGGATGCATCATTATGTGCATTTGCTAAAACATTGCTATATAAAATGTTTTTGAATATAAGTAGCTTGGGTTCGTAGTTGGGCTGTTGGTCTGAGCTCCAAGCTTGGCAATTTGATTGCAAACATTTCATCACTATTCAAGGAGACATTGTCAGTGCCCTTTGAATTGTGCTCATCATATTAGACCTTTTTTATGTGACACACTAATCTGTATCAAAATAAAAAGGTATTTAAAGACCAGTGCTCTGACAGATGAGCACAATTCAAAGGGCACTGGTGATGTCTCAAATGGTGACGAAACATTTGCAACCAAATTGCCAAGCTTGGAGCTCAGCCCAACAGCCCAACATTGCTAGGGATAATTCATTGGACTGCATGTTATATTATCTTTCGTCTAGCGGGAACATTAATGCTTCAGATGGAAGGAAGCTTTGATGACAATCGGAGTCAAGTTTGAATACAGAACAGCTCCTGGGACATATAATACACCATCTGATCCACCAAAGAGGATTAAAATACCTTTTTCTTGCCTAGTAAATACTGGGCAGTAGGCCATATTTTATCACAGGTTTAGCAACCTCTTTGAATATGAAAGCAGAAGATAAATAGAATCAGCTGTTAAAGCAGTAAAGACTTTTGCTGACTTGTTTGGCAAACTTTCCTGCTAGCTAAACTATGAACTACGTAGAAGAATCCTGGCAAGTGTATAATGTGTATTTGGTGAGATGGCAGTCAGCCAAATCTCACTTTCCATAAAGAGGTGGTTTAACTGCTGGAATATTCCTTGAACTAATATGGGGTCAAATCAAAGGGCAACAAATAGTGTCAGCTGGCTTTCTAATACTTTGCTGTATTCCCTTGTAGAACAATTTGCTGACTCAATATTACCGATTCTGGTTGTTTTGTGGAATTTGATTTATAGATAATTAGAATTATTCACAATGAGAGGATGTTAATCCTCCAACCTATATTTGCTACTTTGGTTTCATGTTTTCTATTAAAGAGAAAAAATATGGTATTCAGAATTCAGTATTTTAACTGGATTATCAGTCCAAGAATACCAAAGACATAAGCCCTGTTCTTTAGACAATATTCTAAGCCAGGGGATTTTGATAGTTTTACCAGAATTTTATAGATTCAGACCAAAACTACTGTTCTTCACTGATTTTGCACTTTCCTTTCTTTTCTTCATATCAGACTGTGTTTAAAATGCATATTTTAAAATGCAAAAATACATTACTCTAGAAACTTTCATTCCAAAATAAAACATGTTTGTGATATTTTAAGAGAATATTGCAGGACAATATTTAAAGTCAGATTTTCATCCAAGGGTAGGTTATTTTTTTCTTTTTCTATTAAAGAGGATTAAATATGATAGCCAACACTTACAGAACAGTGGCATTGTCCAGAAATAGACCAACTTTCTTATCTAAAAGGTATGTGATTTTTAAATTTGTATAAAGAGTTTCTCTGATATTAAAAGGAAAACAGATATGTCTAACATGCTCAACAAGTTAATATTCCCTCGTGCAAGAATGGAATCAAATTTGGGGAAGCAAGTCCCATGTGAAAGAGATATATCTATTCTGTTTGAATTACTGAACAATTTCAATGCCCAACATGGTATAAATGAGTGTCCTTTGCTAATCTGTGGGAGATAATATTTATGATGATCCTGCAAGCCTAGAAGGCAGCTTCCTGTGGGTGCATGCCAATTTTTATTTCTATTTCTGGCTGCATAATGAGATAAAACAAGATCCCTGTACATGTTGAAATTATTTATTAATTTCATTATTGCTTTCAGGAAAAGATGAATTTTCAGAAGTAGGTTAAATTCAAGAATCACAGATTAACTTCATTCTTCTGTTCTTATCGGATTAGGAAAATGTAAATTCACCTTCTAGGTGTTTCAATCTATTTTCAAATTCTCAAAGTACAAAGTCCTTTACTGTAAAAATAAAACAACTTGATTAACAGCAAGCTAATACTGTTTTTAGTGATATTAGTGATTTTATTATTCAGAGCATTATTAAAAGCACCAAACTAGAAACCAGGAGACAAGAGGTCTAGTCACACCTGAGGCACGAAGCCATTTGGGTGACCTTGAACCAGTGACTTTTGCTCCACCCTAGGAAGGACGTAATGGCAAACTACTTCCAAAATTTTGCCAATAAAACAGCAAGATCTTGTCCAGGAAGTTGACAGGAGTCAAGACCAACTTGAAAGCACAAACAACAATAAACACTATTAACAACTTTTTACAACCCTTCTTTATTTTCCTCTTGCACATCCATCTTTTTCCACTGTAACAATGGAAGTATATTCCTGCTACAACAGATCCTAACTTTCCTGTCTGTTCTTCTAGTCTTGTTGAAAAAGGAAATATGATGAAGTAAAATGAATAATGAAGATTAGAATTAGATTAGAATTCGAATGAAGATAGAAGATGTCTCCACTTACCGCTGCCCTTGTTCAGAAGGAAATGGTCCCAACTACTAATAACATATGTCCATGTCCATTTAATTATAGAATTTATGAATATGCTACATAGCAACTCTTTGTTTCTCAATTCCCAGGCACTCATCTCAGGTGTCAAATGATAAAAAAATAAAAGGTTTCCCCTATGTTTCCCTTATTTCTCCTAAGCCCCACAACATTTTTTTTCTCAAATAACAGAAAATGTGTGTCACTTGGCAAGTCTATGCTCTGAAATAGTGTTGAGAGCCACAAAGTTAATTGACTTCTGAAGAGAGAAAAGAAGGTGGTGCCATCTTGGACCATGCCTTAAAGATAAAACACGTCTTTCGTCAGCTTTATCCAAAAACATGTCTTTGGTCAGTTTTGTCAATAGACCCCCCAGAAAATCAAGATTTTAGGATGTTTGGACAATTTAAATAAGGCTAGCTAGTAAAGTGCCTACTTCAGGCCACAGACTTCATCATCATGGGGGAAACAAATGCAACATTTTTATTGCTATTTATAAGAAAACATATTTTAATATTTTCTGTCTCACAAGACAAAGAAAGTACTGCTTGTTCAGATTAGGCACCTCAGTTAAGTGAACCTTGCCATTTGCTGCCCTGTTTCAGAAACAAAATATCTAGCAGAGGCCTGGATTACAGAGTTAGTTTGTTTTAAAGTTCATGTTTAAGATCAGTTTTACATATTCTAATTTCATTGTGGGTATGTAGCTTTCTTCTCTTCACGTATCAGAAAACCCCTTGTTTATATCTGTATGAATAGAACATCCTGGGTTCATGTTGTACGCTGCTTACATAATTCGGAAAGGATACACTTGAGGAATTGTGTTGTGAACAAAGAGAACTACTGCTACAGTTTCCAGAAGCTTCCTGTCTGCTATCAGATGGCTTAGAAGATACGTGAAGTACAACCAAAGGAGAACAAAATGCTTTAAACTACAATTTCCACTTGGCCCAGCTCCTTTTATTACCAATAGCCTTTGACGGGTGTCATCTAAAGGCTATAGGATCATATAGGCAAATGAATCAAATATGCCTAACATGTTTTACAATGCATTTTCTCTTTGGAGAATTAGTGCAAACCAGTAGCTTCTTTAGATATCTTTTTTGATGAGGCATAAGTATATTGTTTGTTTATGAGGGAATAGCACAAAAGGCAAACTAGCTGTTTATTAACATTTACACTCACTTCTAACCTTATTTATTTTTATTTATTTTTATTTTTATTGGATTTATACCCCGCCTCGTTTCCCCGAATCAAAATAAAGCTAAACAGTATTATGAAGAACATCATTGCTCCCCATAATATAACTTTTAACTTTTGGAAAACACCAACTTCCTCACAATGAGTAGCCATCTATGTTTGGGAATTAAACCAAGAAACCTAGAACTCAATCCCAGTTCAGTTAAATAACTAAAGTTGGTTTCATAAGTACTAGACAGATGTTCCAGAAAAGTTGCATTGTAATTCCACATAAAAGATTAGTTTTCTGAGCTAGTAATTCCACATAAAAGATGAGTTTTCTGAACTAGTTTAATAAATTGGATTCTTTTGTTGAATCATTTTCTAAAGTTCGTAGCAAACAATATGATAAACCTTCTGACTGTCTAATGATAGAGCTGATCTTGACTACAATTAAGTTTTCAGGGCCATAAAGTAAACTGGATGCAAACTCCTCTTTATAGTGAAGTCTTCAAATGAACATCTACCACTGAAAAAGCAGCTATAATTTTACGGAGGGGTATAATTGCATGCATCACTTTAAAGAATAATATAGCTTCAATACATTTATTTATTTATTTATTTATTTATTTATTTATTTATTTATTTATTTATTTATTTAGATTTATACCTCGCCTCATTTCCCTGGTCAAAGGGAACTCGAACATTGTGCTAGCCTTTCTAAGGAGCTGTATTTTTTTTTTCAGAGTTTGAAGGTTTTGGGCAAAAAGGCTATATCCTTTTTTCCTGCCTTTCATGTGAAAAATAAACAGGATCAAGGGATGGCATCTAGTCAATTTGCCATCCACTGAAACATGCTTATTAGAAGAAAAATGTATTATTTATGAAATGTGTGGCTTAAGGTGAAAAACTTTAAATTGAGTTTGGTAAGTTTTGCCATTTTAGGTTATGCTCAACACAGGCTAAAAATATGATGAATTATTCAGCACAGAAAACCTGCCAGTGGGAATAACCAGGAATCTGATATGGCCCTTGAAATAGGCTTTCATATTATTAAAGAAAATCTTTTTAAAAATTAAAGACCAATGCTGAACTCCATTATTTCCATTTTTTCCCTCCCCCTTAAAAAGGCAGCTGAGTGGCAGGCTATTGTTAAATTGTTCCATCTTGCAGCTTACAAAGGGCAATGAAAAATATGAAGTCTGTTGGCCTTAAACCACAGAGAAAAGTTTCTACCTGTGGAATATCTATGTGCGGGGGGGGGACCGCTTCAACGGGGACTTCAACCAGCTGTTTCTACCTCCCTCTCTCTTGGATATTACTCAAAAGCAGTGGGGCGGGGACACGCTGAATATACACTACTTCTTGGCACCAAAAGAGAGGCACAAAGTTTGCCAGTATCACTTTCCAAAGATTGCCAAAGAACTTTCCAAAGATCCCACATGTAGAAGGACCAATATTTTTAGTCTTTTTTTCATGTTCAGTAGTTTGGGTGCATTATTAGTGTGCTGATCTGCCCCTTGGTTTTGCAACACCAGCTAAATTCCTCTTTGTCACTTCTTCCACATTCACAAGCAGTTTATTTCTGAACAATAATTTTTTAATAGTTGAAAATAACAAATAAAATAACATAAAATCTCTATACGGCAATTTAGGATGCAAGGTACAATAATTTGAGTGTTGCTTGCTTATGACCTGAGGTGCGGCCTGAGTTAAAAAGGACCAACTCCCGAAGGAATCTGGGTGGGTTACAACATGGATAGCAATAGCATTCAGATTTTATATCCTGCTTATCAGAGCTTATCAGAGTCAGCTTATTGCCCCCAACAATCTGACCTTAGAAAGGATGGAAGGCTAAGTCAACCTTGAGCCTGAGGATTCGATCTGACAACCTGTTGAACAATTCAGCAGAGACTGCAGTGCTGTATTTAACCACTGCGCCACCAAGGACAACCCTATATGTATATTTTAAAAGATGGACACTGGTACAGATGCACCAAGAATACAAATATCAAGGGATTTTTGTTTTCAGAATCCCCATAGGCTTCTGGAAATGTTGATTAATATAGATATCTACAATAAAAAAGAAAGAGAAAGAGGGAGATTAACAATTATCAGCAATGCTACCATTTTTTAAAATATTCAGTTTAAAATTAGGTTAAGTACTGGGGGAAATCTGCAAATCTGGATTCATATAGTTATTCTCTGAAGTATTATTTCTGACATTTTCTTTTAGTATTTTATAAACAGTCTTTTAGTACAGAATCATAAATCTTTCAATACCATGTTCTGGTGTAAATTGTCTTGCTTTTTCTCCCAGTAGTAGATTAGAGTTGTTTCTTTAACAAGAAACATGCTCAATTTCTTAACAAGAACATGCAATGTCATTGTGCATTAAGGAAGTGGGAAGAAGAAAAACAGATTACTTTGATTGTAATAATTGAAATTATGCAGGTCAAAATAACAGAATCGTTCATTTTTTGGGCTATATAAGGATTTGCAATCTGCATTTGGAATAATAAAGCAACAGGTCCATTTGTGCACAAGCACATTTTTTTAAATGCAGATTTCATTATCTATTACTTGTTTTATAATATCAGAACATTTCTACAAATGTTAATCAATTTTCATTAGTTCAGTTCTATCCTTAATACTGCTGCTTTGTTAATACTAAATTCAGCTGTTTTTATGTAATGGGATAAGGAATCATCAGTAAGCTAACAAAAGCCTACTATACAATATATCTTTGTTGTGGTTGAAATGAGTGATTCTATGGACATTCTAACATGGTGCCTGGAGGATGTGGAGACCTGGATTTGGAAGAAGAGATTTCAATGAAACCCTGCTAAGATGAAATTAGTGTGGATGGGGAGGGGCTGCGTTTATAATCTTTGGTCTTGGTACCCAAGACAGACCCAGTGCATAATTGGAACTGGAGGTCTTCGTAGACTCCCAGTTCCTACTTGAAGAGCAACTAGCAAGGCTAGGAGGGTCTTTGCTTAACTTCATGTTATATACCAATTACGACACTTCTTGGTTTGGGAGGCTCTCCATTCAGTCATTCATGCCCTGGACATGTACTATGTACATTCATGTCCTGTTTGTACTATTACAATGAGCTCTACATAGTACTGTTCTTGAAACGTATCTTCAGCTAGTACAGGATGTGAACAATCATGGATGCCCAAAGAAGGCACATGTAATGTTTGAGTTGCATGTCAGTTTGCTTCTGAGTCCAATTCAAGGTATCAGTTATGACCTTTAAAGACCTTCTGTTAAGTGTAAACATTGGCAGATCCATTAGCCAGATGTGCCTTGTCCAAACAGAATCCAAACCAGAAAGGTAGATTAAAATCTCCTTATTTATGCATAAGCAAAGATGGGAATAACCTTATATACAGTTCAAACATATTGGGTTTAGAATGAGTTCCTTCATTGGTTAATATCATTTGAGACATCTCTGATGCAGCACATATGCTCAGTAATTCTAATATGAAGCGTGTAACATTCAATAGGATCCCATGATATTCTTATTATTATCTTTTAAATGCTCATCCACATATTCAAGCAGTGTGATTTTTACATTACAATGGGGTATAAGGAGTTTTCAAGTAACTAAAGTTCAAGTCAGTATCCTTGACAGGTTTGAACCAGTTCTCTTATCAGGCTGTGCATAGTTTTCTTTGTTTCTTCAAGAACGATAAATATTAATCAAAGAAATTCCTATTTACCGAAAACATTAATCAAAAAGCCTCACTTCTGCTGCTGCCTTCACTGCACTAGTATAGGGCCAGATTACCTATTGAACCATCTTCATCCTGTTGGAAGAAATGTCCATCTGGGTTCAGTTCCAAGTAAGGAGAAAGAAACATTAAACATAGAGACTGCTTGGAAGGATGGTTTAATGGTGAAACAGAACCACCAGGCCCGTGTGATTCTGGGCAGCTGACCAGATGAAAGATTTATATATATATATATATATACAGGGCTAATCCTATCCTGCTGGAGCTGAAGGCCTTTTGTCTCATAGATAAGATGGCCCAGGCTATTAACAAAAGTGAGGGCTACTTTCCAAGAGTATGTTTCTCTTTTTCTCATCCAAGGAGGTATAATATAAAAGTATAATATACTTTTTAGTATTTCCTAGAATATTTCGTTCTTCTAGGAGAGGGATAGGTGCTAACTTTCTACAATCCCATTATATCAGCCATCTCACCTGGTCAGGCAGGGAAGATATGTTGGAACCCCATCAGTTAAAGAATTCTGACTGACTGACTGACTGACTCCAAGAAGCTCTGCCATTGCCCCAACCCAGTGCAACATACCCCACCCCCACACACACCCTGAGGTGAGCCAAGGCCTCTCTTCTCCTGGCCTTTCACACCTGGCTCTGCCATCTCATTTGGGCCTCATGAAGAAGCATGTAGTTATAGGTCTGGCTAACATCCTGAAGGCTGTCCCCCTGCCTTTTAATTAACTTTTAATGTTAAATTTTAATTATCCTTGTCCCTTCTTTACATTTTATATACAGTTTTTATGTTTTAGTATTTTATTGGTATACTTCCCATAATCTTTTTTATGTGAGAGAAGTGGCCAGCAGCTAAATTTGATTTAAATAAATAAATAAATAAATAAATAAACAAACAAATAAACAAATAAACAAATAAATAAACTCAAGCCAAGAACATTTTGGCAAATTCCATTATTAATGATAAGAGATATCTAAAGATGTAATATTGATTATCCAGTATAGATTGGATAACACATAAGTATCACACCAGTTCTCTTGTCAGAGAAGTAGAATTAAGTTGACCTGTGTAATCTATGAAATAGCCTTAGGTAAAGCCTTGTTAATTCCTTCCATTTTCCAGTTAAATTAAACACATTGATAGAATGTGCTCATAAATCACTTAAAAACAGCCAAAGTTTATTGTTACTAGCTTTTACTAATTAAAACATTAAGTATGTTCCCCTTTTAAATATTGCACACCGGCTTGATGATGCTGAATCATGGCTCCTTCTATTGAACTGACTGAGACAGGAGTGGCCCTGGAGTTAAGCGGAAAATTACATAATGTGAAATTGTTTTAATACAAAAGAACACTAAAGACCTGAGGCATGTTAAGTACTTTTTTTTCTAAAATCAGAATCCCAAGAGATGTCCTTGCAGAATTCAGAGACATCAGAATGTGAGACAGACAGACCTGGAGAAAGAAAGGAAAGAATTGTTCTTTAAAAAAAAAGATATTGAGGAAAAATCTTAGGCTTCCCTATTCCTACTTATGGTAGTCCTGTTTCAAATCAGGAGATTGAGAATTTATATGGTTTAAAAAAACCAAACAGAAGCTTAACAATATTTTATGTACTTTGGTACAGCAGAACCAGATGATCAAACTCTATTTTTGGCTATGGGATACAAAGCTTTTTAAAACGTGATTTTTGAAAGGAAAATATCCCCCTTTAAAAAGAAAGATTTAGAAACAGGGCAGATTTCTGTTCCACAACATTTAACTCCTAAAAAGAATTTTGATTAAAATGTATCAAAAGGAAAACTTCTTAACGTTTTTTAAAGATATATACGGGTCTATCTCCAATTCCTGAGAAACTGAAAGCTTTCTTGCATACAAATGCAACAAGAGGAAGGATATTTTCGGAGCTTTTATTTATTTATTTATTTATTTATTTATTTATTAAATTTATACCCTGCCTCTCTTCCCCAGTCAAGGAGAACTTGAGGTGGCTTACAATATACTTAAAAATACAATGAGATAAGAACATCATAAAAGCTTTAAAATACTATGAATTTCAAACTACTAACAACAGTCATACACACACCTACTATCATTCTTACAAGGGAGTCATCAGTTCCATGTCCGCCAATAGAGCCAGGTTTCATGGCTCTGCGGAAGGCCAACAGATTCGGGATCGTTCGGATCTTCATGGGGAACCAGTTTCAGAGGGCCGGTGCTGCTACAGAGAAGGCCTTTGACCAGGGGCCCGCCAGCCAGCATTGCTTAGCTGATGGGACCCGTAGAAGGCCAACTCAGTGTAATCTAACTGGGCACTGGGAGGGATGAGGTGGCTGAAGGCAGTCTCGAAGGTACCCTGCTCCTAAGCCATGAAGGGCTTTAAAAGTTGTCACTAGCACCTTAAATTGCACGCGGAAAACTATTGGAAGCCAGTGCAGCTCATGGAGGAGTGGTGTTATGTGGGTGCACCAAGGTATACCCTTAATCACTCATCCGGCTGCATTCTGGACCAATTGGAGCCTCCGAGTGCTCTTCAAGGGCAGCCCCATGTAGAGCGCATTACAGTAATCTAATCGAGAGGTGACAAGCGCATGAGTGACTGTGAGAGCCTCCTGGTCCAGGAAAGGGTGCAACTGGTGCAACAGGAAAACCTGTGCGTAAGTTCCACAGTTGCCAAATGATGTTCCAATTGCAGCTGCAGATCCAAAAGAACTCCCAAATTGTGCACCCTTTCTGAGGGGGGCAATCCCCCCCCCAGGCATTAATGATGGACAGTCCTCAGGACCACGTGGAGGCAACATCCAGAGCCACTCAGTCTTGTCAGGGTTGAGTCTGAGCCTGTTGGTCCCCATCCTCACAGCCTCCAGGCACCAGGACATCACCTCGATGGCATCACTAGTTCAGCCCAGAGCAGAAATGTACAATTGGGTATCATCAGCATTCTGATGCTACCCTACCCCATGCCGCTGGATGATCTCACCCAGCGGTTTCATGCAGATATTAAATAGGGGGGAGGAGAGAACTGAACCCTGAGGCACCCTCAAAGCAGGGGCCTCAGGTGAGATCTCTGCCCTCCTACCAACACCAACTGGATGTGGCCCGAGAGATAGGAGGAAAACCACCGTAAAATGGTGCCTCTCAACACTCCTAATCCCTCATGTTGGCCCAGAAGGATACCATGGTCAATGGTATCGAAAGCTGCCAAGAGATCAAGAAGCACAAAGACAGAGGAAGTCCCCCATCTCGGGCCCGCCAAAGATCATCCGCTAGTGTGACCAATGCCATCTCAGTGCTATAACTGGGCTTGAAACCAGACTGAAGAGGATCCAGATAATCAGTTTCCTTCAAGGTACACAGGAGTTGAAGCGCCACCACCTTCTCAACAGCCTTCCCCAAGAAGGGAAGGTTGAACACCAGACAAAAGTTTTTTAAAACAGCCGGGACTAGGAGGGGCCTCACCACCGCATCCTTCAAGGCCAGTGGGAAGTATCCCTCACTCAAGGAGGCATTGATCACAGCCTGGAGCCAGCTGCATGTCACCTCTCAGCCACTTGAAACTAGCTTTGAAGTTTTATCTTTATAACTTGTCAAGTGTCAGAGAAAGTTTTGAGTCCCTCATGTTTGGCAATAAAACCGCCAACATAACAAAATGTACAATGCCTGTTTTATTTTCAATATGGGAACTCTTGTAGTTTCACGCACAAAGAAAATCTTAGGTAGAAATATAAAAAAATGATAGCACCTCCTACAGCCTCAAAATCATTTCTATGAGTTTCTATCACAAATCATCTGAATGCAATCTCCATAGAATCCTGTGCAGGGGTGGGCTGCTATGGGTTCGCACAGCTTCAGACGATTGTCTAGCTAAGATTCTGCACAGTTTGGGAAACCGGTAAATCCCACCTCTGGCT
>JANHGC010006366.1:41026-60712 GCA_027560395.1 Boaedon fuliginosus | reverse complement strand
CCTTTTTAATCCTTATCCTTTTTTTTCCATTTCAAGAAGTCCGCTCCCCATCCCCCCCCTCCTCCATTTTCCTTCCGTTTATTTGAAAGGAAAATTGAGCTAAATTTAATACCCCCTCTCCCAAAGAGGACCTGGGAGAAAATTAACTTTTCCACTTTGTCAGTCTAAAATTGCCAATTGCAGCTGAAATCTATCCTGTTTATTCCCCCAAACAATATATGTGGGTGTAACATATATGCCTAAAGTTGCTTTGGTGTTTGAAGAGAGTCTCTGAAAAATAAATTTAACAAATAAATAAATGTTTTGAATATACAAACAGTGACCAAAATAACACACTAAAAAAAGGGTAGTCCGGGACAACAAAATAAAATAACCTTAATTGAATTAATAGCAACTGACTAAATTTAATTGCCTATTAAATAAGACTCATACCCAAAGACCCATCTGCATACACAGATATAAATATTGACATCACTTCTGCCTCATTGAGAGTGAAGACTCTACAAAAATGAATGTAGATTCTAGGAATAGAGAAGACAGTCCATCCATGGATTCTATATGCTATTTTTTCATATTCAGATAAGTAGAAGCTGATTCTCCATCTCAATTCATTTCGTTTGTGATAGGAGCAGATAAAAGTGTAATTCCTGGGTGTTTATATGGCAGACACATATTAAATATGTGATAGGAAATAACTAAGAAGCCACTGTTGTATGGCAATCATTTCAACATGATGGTTGGGATGGCATGCTATAATAATACAAGATGCAAATAGTAATCTTCATTTTGAATTTCTTCATTCTTTGAGGAGAAGAGCAAGAGGCAAAGAAGGAGAATATTGGATGCAGAGGTAAAGTGGTTGTTTTAGGACACATTATGACGGTCACCTTAAGGTATCATGAAAAGACCTTGTGAGAAATGGGACCAGATACATATTTCTATGTAATATTACTGTGAAAGATTGGGACAACACATTCATTATCATGATAGCTGACTCCAATTAAAAAGAGCAACAGTTGCCTCAGGTACAATCTAACATTGCACTTAATGAAGCACCCCCCTTTTTTCATATGAGTTACACAAAGTCTTTTGTAGTCTAGCATAATTATTAAAGGACTTCGGGTGAGAGGGAGAGAATCATGCTTTTGTTAACTAAGTGTAGGATGAATATTTTAATTTAGTAAATTCCTCCATTTAGTCAGTAGATATTGCAAGGAGTGTAATGTCATGGCATCTGTTATATGATAACCTCTCTTCACATAGATGACCATTTACTATTGTGAACATTTCGAGATAATGAGTCACCGCTTTCATAGTTCCGAAGAGGAGGAAAAATCTAAACCTGCTGAAGGACTTGGATTTAAATAACAATTAAAATGAACCTTCTAGTTAGAATGTGAAAAAGTAGACACATTTGCTACTTTTTATCTTACAAAACCCTAACTAGGTTAAAAAACCCTGAGTTGAACTTAACTCATAATGACTACATTCATGCAGGTTTCTTGATAGTGTTATCGAATTGGGTTGCTTTCATCTGCAGATTTTTACTTTTGAGCTCTTTATTGATTCTCTTTATGATACTAACTCTGACCTCGCTCAAGTTTCAGAATCAGGCAATGTTGGGTAAATACTATCTAATTAATTTGTATAATGGTAGTTTACTATAATGTGCTTTAAATAATGTCTTTTCAATCAAGTGGTTACTTGTTTTATTTGGAACATTATTTTATCTTGAATAAAATACTTATGAATCTATCAATCGCAACCTGCTGTGCGATCCTCATGAAAATGGACAAGAAATATTTTTAATAAAAGAAAATATTACTATCAGTGACAGGAAAAATGGTAGCCACATTCCCCACCATCTTGAAAGATTTGTTAAAGTCATTATACTCTCCTCTATAATGCATTTGATTTCTGAGGTAGTCACATAATTCCACTTAAAATATAATTGGTTTTCACCATCATCTTGTTAATAACATATTAGTTAATAGGCTTGCTTTCAATGGGGAACACTGGCTCAGTTTCAATTTGTGTAATTTAGCTTGTCCAAGGACAGCTTTACAAGAAGCAGTTTATGTATCAGGGTTTCATCTTCTTCCAGTATATAGTATCTTGGCAGAAATTACTGCTTTTGTTTGGTGAAGATGCTGGACTTTCCAAATTTTTTGTTTCCTTTCTAGTGTTCTTTTGGTATAATTTTAAATGTTGGACATATTTCTTATTTCTATGAGAAATTCCTGGAACTAGGAAGATAGACAGTCCATGTAGTAACTGTAGGAAAATTGAATAAATAAGATGAATTCAATCTCTTTCTTATATTGTTTTCTGCATTTGTCATACAACATTACAACATAATTTTGTTCATACAGGTTGCGCTAACTAAACAGTACTTCTGATTCTCTTATTTACTTGGATTTACTGCATTTTTCCATTAATGTTTTCAAGGCATCTTGTAGGAAACCAGCGATATATTTTTATACCTACAACAGTAATAATACTACCAAATAAATATACCTAAAAAAGGGTAAATACGTCAATAAATCTGAAAGATTAAAATTAAGGATTTAGCAAACCAAGAGTTTTTTGGGGGAATATAATAACTTTGCATAATAGCAGAAGACCGTAGAAATGTGGTATCTGGAGGGAGATAAAAGTTTAAAAAATGGATAGAAGATTGAACAGAAATAAAAAGTTAAAATTATTTTAAGGTAATAAGACTGTTTTTTTTATAAATAGTTAATTAAGAGTTGAGAAAATTGAAGTTTTTTCTTACATTTCTTCTCATCCAGAATTACCAATAAGGAGCAAATAATGCCATGTATTTACTATAGTAGTTCTTCATTTTTTTGAGATGTTATCGTAATTTGGCAGCCTTGCCTTCCTCATTATGCTCATTGAAAGATGACGATTAAATAGCCTCTTTGTCTTTCAAAGGAGAATGGTGATTACAGTTAAATAACATTTAAAATGGACACTTATTTCAGAAGGACAAAAACAGCTCCACCTTACCTTCCAAACAGCCATAGGCAATTATCATGGTCATGGTATTTGCCTTGGGAAAACAGCATAAATATATTCCACAAGGTATTCAGAAGAAAGCAAAACAAAACAAAACCACACCTATGAGAGTTTTTTTTAATCCACATAATTTATTTGCTAAGATTTCCTTGATCTGCTCAGAAGTATTAAGGCAGGCATATTCATCCAAGGAATCAGTGGTAATAATACAAATAAGCTCTCACAGAAAAATAATATCAAATAATACTGGCATGGAGTCATGTTTTGTATACATACTTACTGTTTGTGGTAAGAATTCCTCAGCTTTTCTCAGCAGCAATTAAGGCTGAGTCAGTTTTTGTTGCCCTCCAGTACAAAAGTTCTAAATATTACTTGGAAATTATTTAATTCAATAGGTCAGACATGTTCATTGGCAGTATGCATTGGAAGTTGATAATTACTGATAATTATTATGAAGAAAGGGGAAAATATTAAAGCAAGCGTGCAGCCTGGGAAAAAGATGTTGCTGCATTAAGAATTTTATTAAAGAGATAATGCTTTAATTATTCAGCTCATGAAAGCAGCAATATCTTTTTCAAGCTGGTACAGAATACTGAAAAAAGGGACGTGTTTCAATAAATAGCAATGAGATGCTTCTACTTATGTGAAATACAAAGTTGGGGAAATGTGCCCAGGCATAATAGCTAATATTACTCAACCATACTTCTCTGTATATAAAACAGTTATGAGATAGAGAAAGGCAGATGTTTTCTTGTTCAGTTCTGAACAGAGAGACAAACATAATAGCTACATATAATAGTTCTTGCAAATTAATATTTGTTACCTAGTTGTGTTTGAGGAACAGAAGTTTCATTTCTGGTGTTCTGGAGCATATGTAGGTCACCTAAGCTGTTATAGACTGGATTCTTGTACATAGTCTACAGGTACATAGACGTTGCTGTATGCAAAGCTTAGGGGTAAACAAAAAGTATATGTTGCTATGACAGTCTCCTTGTGGAGTAAATTTGCTTCTGCCCTTTTCTCTGTAAACAGAAGAAAGTTGATATCTAAGGATGTGTTCGAATTGCAATTTAAAGTGGCTGTCAGCTCTGAAGTTGGCTGAACTGTGGCCATTTTCTTTTTGTACTTTTCTATAGGGAGGTTTCTCACTGCTTCACTGCTGACACAGCCTGGAGTGAAGGGGCTGGGAAGGGGTGTGTTTGTAGAGATAGCTGAGGTGTTGTAGCCTAAATAAAATTCTTTCCCTTGGGAATCAAGGATGTTGGTGCAGGTATTCGAAGGGCAGAGACTGAGGTCACCTAGCAACTGGGCTGATTGGACCATGTGACTAGAGACTCTGGGGGGGGGGGTAAGTGACAAAGTTTTACTTTTAATTGGGTAAAAAACCAGCGGCAACTTAGAGCTGGTTTTCCACCAGGAATATGCCAATTTGATATATCCTAATAAAATGTTCTTGTCTGCCTCAGAGTTCTTATTGAAAGGGGGATGTATTATTTGGAACCCCGACAGTGGCGAGATACATTCCTATGAACTGCCACAGTATCTGAAAATATCTCAGAATTTCCAGAACATGCCAGCATTAAGCTGCAGAGAAATAGACAGACAGACAGACAAACAAACAAACAAAATAGTCAATTAAGTCTTCGGGTAACTTCAAAACAGCCAAATGATATTTTGTGGTTTCCAGCATAGTCTTGGATGTTTCAGTATTAGTGTATCTCTTCTTGGGATTAGTAACAGATAACAAAAAGGCATGGTCAGACTTGTCAGTGAGTCACAGAAATGTGCCTGTATTCTTTGAATTGTATCAAAAGGAGAATCCCTAAAGAACTGGTTACTAGCTATAATACAAGAATGGGAAATAAAATATAGTGACAAAATCAGCATTGAGCCCCTATTGCTTCAGAAGACTCTAAGGATCTGCATTTCAGGTAGTGTCCTGAGCATTAAGGTGATGTCTGGCATAACTCATTTGGCACAAACAAATACATTAATATTTGTTTATATTATATATAAATGCTCTTGTTGTATACTGGTATCTTTTTGTTATTTTAGCACTTATCATTGAACTTAAAAGTACCTGCTGCCCATGTCCCTAAGTCCTTATATTTTATTTATTCAACGACTTTTCATTAAAATGAGCATTGTTTTTTTCCCCAATGCCAGAATATACATTCTTCCATCAACTGTGAGTGGATAAACCTGTTCTTGGCTAAGGCGGCATATGTTTAATTAATATAAGAATCAGAAGGTTTGCTTAGTGTCTGTTCATAATAGTGCTTTCCCTTTCTCCTAACATTCTTTAAAATTGATATGTTATTGTTGTGTATGTGTTCTACATGAGTAGGAACATGTAATATACATGTACATGCTAAGCGTTTTTGTAATTCTGACATAGAAAAAAATATTGTTTTGGTTTGAAAAAAAAAAGTTTAATTGTCCAGCAGAAACCTCATACTCTTTTTTTACATTCTTTTTTATGGTCATATACACATAAACCCCCCGTAATTTTTTTCAAAACTGATGTTTCTATCATTAATAGCTTTTTTTAATTCTTGCAGCAGTTTTGGGAAATTATGTATCGCTTGTGATAATTCATTTTAAAAATTCTTGAGCTGTGTGGCGTACTTTCATGAAAATTCATTTAGATAAAATTAGATATTATTGTTTAATGAGGTGGCATTTCAATTTAGACCTTGCATCATGCATATACCAAGAGTTTTTTATGGAAGAGTTAGGTTCATTTGAGTAATAAAGGCTGAATCATGGGGGTTTTAATTCTTAATCGCTGTGAGGATTGTTATCTGTGGGATGTGAGCTGTCTTAGTGGTATTCAATCAAGTGTCCACTTAGCCGTGACCAGAAGTAATTGCTCCCAAGTGGGTTGCACAATGACCTGATAATACTTGCTTTGACCCTGTGACCTTGTCTGCCCCATTGTTTGGGATTTTATAGCAAGCGAGTCTGCATTTCTGCGGGGTCAAGTAGATATCTGAGGTCAAACATTTTCTGATTACTCCACAGTGTATGCCATAATGCTACTAGGCACTGTTGCATAGAAATAGTTGAAGCTTTGTAGCATATACCACACAAACAGCTGGACTGTTCTTCCTAATGCATATTCAGTATTTTACCCAACATAAGTTAATTTAATAGATCATCAATATATAATACAAGGATCCCAAATACTTGTGTCTTTAAACTTTTGTGTTTGAATTGGATTGGTTTTTAAAGTATTTGCATTTATCAAGGAAGTTCTTTTTCATTGATGCTGACAAGTTGGAAAGTTGTCTCTTTTTGATCTGCTTTTCTGAAAACTTAAGTTGTTGCCAGATTAAAGCTGCAGATTCAGTCCAACCATTAATTATTTAACTATAATCTATTTAACCTTCAAAAATCTTTTTGTTATTTACTTTCAGGTTATCTCTACACATCTGTTAATGCTTTGAAAAAGAAAGATTCTTTAGTCACAGGCTGGTCAGTTTTTCTTAGATATAATACAATATTTATGATGCAAATACATGATTGTAAGATAAGTCCTTGATACTATTTGTATATATTCCTCCTCTATGCTCATATTTTGTTTACTAAGTGCAATAGTCAAAACAGTTTTTAGCATTTCTCAGCCTTGTACTAATAATCTGCACCCCTTTGCCTTATCTTTTGAAAGGAAACAATTCCAGTTTTCTTTATGTACATTTTGTGGTAGAAAATTAATCTAAATATTTTAGTTTCAGACAGCAGCTAAAGATAAATGCACAGATAATTAGTCTAAGGTACATTTTTCTAATAAGAGAATAACTTTATTATATTTGAGATATGCAGAATGTGCAGTAAACTGAGAGAGCAAAGGAGAGAAATAGAAGAATGAAAAAATGTAGCCTTACAAGGAAATGAAAAATGTTACCTGTAGCAGGGGTTTCTTCTTTGCTATCAGTGGATGTTTATCAACCTTCCTCAAACTGGTGCCCATCTCCATATCCTCAGGAAAATAGACATTGTAGACATAGCAATAGAGCTTTACTCGGGATAAAACTGAATGTGTTTGAATTATAATGGGGTACATTAGGATTGCAATTACTATTTTTAAATAGTGTATAGACGCCTTTCAGGAGAGGACTCTTTCCATAATGGCTCACAGAATAAAATTCTATTGTAATAAAAAAATACCCATATAGTCTTGAAAGTCATAAGCCTTTGTTCTTCCACAAATACTCAATTTGAAAGGAAAATAATAATGAAAGTGTCAGCTTTGTGGCTTTTAAAAATAACTAGGCTTGATAAATCCTGTTCAGAATTTTTCTGTGGAAACATGGAACCAGGACAAGTTCCCTCTCATTGACAATCTTTTGGCAGATGTTAACGTAAGATAATATTTGCGATGTTCCATTTATAGATAAAAATTAATGCAGTACCTCTGAGATACTGGTTGAATTGAGGTTAGTATTAATATGAACATTTGCAAGGATCTTGGGAATTGGTAAATGTTGAAGGGTATAGATTAGGTAATTAATAAATGCAAATATTTACATTTTATACATTTTAATAGGTCATCACATACATTTTAATAATTTATTTTTATTTATTTATTAAATTTATACCCCGCCTCTCTCTTTATACCCCGCAAGTGAAGAGATAATCATAGACCTTTTTAAATTAATAGATAATTAATTAATAGATAATTTATTTATTTATTTATTTGATTTATATCCCGCCTCTCTTCCCCCAATGGGATAATCACAGACTTTTTTAAAAATATAGTTTTCTTAGAATATTATATCAACTCAATATAGAAGAAAGAAAAAATATAAAAAGGAAAATAAAACAATTTTGGAAAATATACGATACATTTGAGTCATAAGGACAGATACAACAGTGGAATTATTTTTATAGTAATTTTATTAAATATTACATATAAAAAGAAGAAAAAAAATAGAAATTAAAAAATAAATAAAAAATAAGAATAATAGTAAAGAAAATATAAATATATAAAGAAATGACTTTCTTCATCATAACAAGTGTAAGCAATTTTATTAACTTGTCATCTCTTAAAAAAACAAAATGAATTGTTCCTGTATCACCTCTCTTTCTATAAACCTTTAAAGCTTTATCATTCAATTCTGGTGAGCAAAGTCCTTTAAGAGTTGAGAGGTCTTTGGTGTTCTCTGAGTTTGCTTGTTTTCTTTCAACCCTGAGCTACAGATATTCTCCTTTATTAGTACCTCCAGAGTTAATAGTGTTTCTATTTTAATTTAACTAAATAAACCAACTTTATATTCCTTAGTTTTATTTTTAACAATGTTGATCTTTAGTCCCTTCAAATACTGTCCTAGAACTTTATTTCTTTTCATTTATTCTTTGCCTCTTCTCATAAAATCCTTCAAAACTTTAACAAGACTATTTTTTAAAATCCAATATTGAAAAAGTTATACATGTCACTGTTTTGTATATACCTTTTAATCATTAAGACATCAATAGTTTTCATTTGTATATCCAAGGCATCTTTTGCATATCATTGTTACAGCTTGTCATTTTAAAATCCACTTTCAGATCAGTTTCAGCCTTGTTTAATAAAACCCATTCCTCTTTCATAACACTGCTTAAGCATAGTCTGTCTATAAAAGCAGACATTTTTAAAATTAACTTCTGGGTGCTTTGTCCACAAATATTCTTCACTGTATGTGATGTTAAAATGTTTTTCTCCATTCTGTGTAGTTAAAGTCAAATTCAAAATTCTTTTCTTTTATTTCTAATCTTTAGTTCCTTCTGCTTCCTTCTAGTGTCCAACCTTCAAAATTACAAAACTGTTTGTAATTTTCCAGAATCAATGTTCTAATCATCCATTTGCTTTTTAAAAAATAAAAGCAAAATGATTCTTTTAAAATCCTTAAATCTGTATTTCTTTTACTAAAAATTGTATATTCAGTCTGCTCTAAAACTTGTCATTGTGAAGATTCATAATAGCTAAAAAGCAGTTTACCAGCAACTTACTTTCAGAAAGTAAGAAATAAGGCTTGGCAAACCTTATGTCTCTAAGGGTACATTACGGTAGTGAGCTTGATTGAAATCCCTCAACTTCCAGCTGCGCAACTTATGAGCCAACTGTAAAAATTATGTTTCTTGTAGCTTGCTCATGAGAAGCAACTGTCCAGAGTACATGTGGGCAATCATACGATTTTTCCTTTATCTGGAGAGATTTGTTGGTCAAAATTCACCAACTGGTTATCAATCTCCATCGTAATGCTCAGCCTGCTCCTTCAAGGACATCTAAATTGCCATGAATCCTCATTGGAAATATGTAATTATTCCCTGCATGGATGCCTTAGCCTTTTTAAGAAGAAAAATAGAAACATTTTGTGATAAGACTCCTTTCTTTCCTGATTAATTACCTTTTCCTCTCTTCATTTTCATTTAGTTTTGTTTGCTCTTTCTTTTTGGACATTGTTCAATCTTCTCTTTCCTACAATCTTATTTTTTACGTTCTGTTTTGCTCTTAACTAACTGTGTAGTTAAACAGAGAAAGAAAAGGCTGAGACCATGCAGAAGATCATTTTTCTTTCCCCTTGTTTTGAGCCTGTTAATTAATTAATACTATAAAGCTTTTTGGTTGATTTTTCTTAGTAGTTTTCTGTCTTAGTGGTTTTATAGTTTAGCAGTTTTCTGTCTCAAATCATTTTTGGATAGAGAAGTGCCAATCTTAAAGGAAGTTGAGAAATCCACTCTGTATATTCACATGTCAATAGATTTTATGCCATTGCCATGATTAGGAGAAATAAGTTATCTGTGCATTGATTATGTGCCATAATTAACTCTTACAATTACTCCAGGAAGATCTATCTCCAATTTCAGATCCTTGGGACACCTGCTTCCATTTTCAGTGAAGTCCATCCACCTTGTCAACTTCCTTTTCTCTTCTTCTATGTTTTCCAGCATTACAGACATTTCAAGAGAACAGAGTATCTGTGAATCTCTTATTTTTAACTGGTGCATTTTCAGCTTCAAATTGAATCAGAAATAGCTGATGTGGTGGCTGTCATAAATACCAGAACACTGAAAGACATGAAAAGGGGATTCTATATTTAGTTTTTTGGAAGATGATTGATTTTCTTCTTTATCAGAGACTTTTAATATATTTTGCTTTTTATTGCGAGTTGTATTACTATTTTAATTCTTCTGAAAAATTTGTACGCAGTTGTGCTCATCTAAATATAGTACCTAGCTAACTTGGGATGATCTAGAAAAAGCCCAAGCAAGATTTGGCAGAGCTAATAATCAGATGGGATTTTAGGAAACTAAAAAAAATCTTTAAATTAAGCAGTGGCAAACAATTTCAGGATTTGTTTCCATTATCTATGTTATTGTCAGGAATTCAATTCAACTCCACTTTTGCCTTTATTCAGTTTTGCTTTTCAAGATACATTACTGTATTTCATCCTGTAGTTTATTCAGTCTCACTTTGTAATTCAACTGTTCTTGAATGAAAGATGATTTTAATTTTATAATAATAATAAAAATATTAAATGGTCTATATGTTGCTTTCTTGCCTGAAAGCCGTGAAACATTGCAAGGCTTGTAGTAGTAGGTACCAAATCCATCTGTAATTTACTTCAGGGAGGGCATATCAGAAGAATGAATATTTATGTGAAAGTTAGAATAGGGATCCTCAAAATCGGGTGTTTTGTTTTTTAGTAACTACATGCTTTGTACTGTTGATGCAGTATAGTTTCTTTTCCAGCAGAGGGAATGCAGGACTTGTTAATGAAGCAGAAAAGCTGATTATGTGTGGGCATGCTACTCAGCAGTGTGGTGGTCATAGTGGGGGATTTAATTTATTTTGAGGGTCCAGATGATGCAATTGCATGATAGATTCCTCATTAATAAATTGGATTAGAATGTGTATCAGTCTAGATGCATACTCTGATTAATAATTCTTAGAGCTTATAATACTCAAGCTATTGGATACATCTTGGGTAGAGGAGAGAAATTGGCACTCACACAGGATATTTGTAGAAAGTGACACTTCCACCATATGTTAGTGGAAATCTCTTTGGATGAGAATTTTGGATGGTTTTTCTGTGTTGCTATAGTCTGGTTTGTCCTCCCTCCCCCCACCTACTCTGACTACATAACTACATCGGATATTTGTTTGTTTGTTTTTTTCCTGACAGATAGCTTTCTCTTTCCACTATTCTTACTAGGTGTTTGCCTTTTCTGTCTTTTGTTCTCTCCTGTTTTGTTAAATACATTGTTATATACAGAATTCATTCCGTTGTTGGGAAGAAGTACTGGGTCCCTTAGCTGGATGTCTTACAAAGTTAGTCAGCAGAAGGGATGATAGTATTTTGGAAAATGCTGGTTTAGTGTATTGGGCCGACTTACATACAGAGAACTTTGATCCTAGCAAAGAGAATAAATCTAATATGTCATTGTGTACATAAGCTATAATTCCGTAAGAACCAATAAGAACAACGCTTCGCTCTTTATGTTCTCTACCAATGATATCTTATAACTAGCGAGACATACTGCATAACTCTGAAAAAATACCTATGGAACAATATCCATATACAGAAGTGACGGCCCACTTCTGTATATGGGGATATACTTCTGTATATGGGAATATTGTTGAGGAGACAGCTCATGACTCTGGCGCCCTCCCAGGATATGTTTTTCAGCTTTTTCAGCCAAATAATTAGAAAAAAAAGTTAGAGGAAGTTTTAAAGAAAATGTTTATGAAATAAGCAAAATGTTTTAAGACGGTTTCATTCAATATATGATGGATAATCATATAGGACAATGCACTTTGTTACATAATTATTATTCCTTTATAGTCCTGATAATTTTGAAGATTTAGAGTTTAATGTGATATATGTAGTGTGTTCTTGAATGAAACATAATGTTTGTTGATTAAGTGGTTTTTCCAAAGTTGAAATTTTCTTTTGGGGATGTTTGTTTACTGGCCTTCTGTTGTTAATATAATCCTAAATTTTTAGTTTAATTTCAGTACTGTAATGTAAACCACTCAGTACATCTGTTAAGTGGAGTATTACATACATTTAGTTACTAAAATATTGTCATGCAAACATAACGTATTTATTTAAATAATGCATTTGTTTCTTCAGTTGCTAAAACACATCAGCAAATGAATCTAATACACATTTTTATCTGGAATAAGACCTCTTGCAATCCAAATATACCCTTTTAACGCATTAATCCACCTCCATAGTTATTAGAAACAGCTATATTTCTTCTTCAGCTTGTTGTTTTTCAATTGTATGAGATAATATTTATACTTAGCACTTCATATGATGCCAAATCAAATGGTGTTGAAAATTCAATTACATTGGTTTTCAGATTTTGGAAATTATTGTAGAAGCTGTTAATTAAGAGGTAGTCAGGTTACCTTCATTAAAACTATATGATTGTGACCTGTAATAATTATATATTTTGGTACATCGCTATGAATCTGTGTGGTTTTTACCCTTGTGTCTTGGTGCTATTTTTATCAATGTAATATTGATAAATAATAGTTTCCTTGGTGTTATTCTTTACAGAAAGATGAGTTTCAAGTAGAATTACTGAATCAATCACGCTAAAGAGAATTTTAGCCTATCATGTACTAAAAGTCTGGAGAGCATGACATTACTATAATTTCTTAACAGCTGTGCTACATGTAACAGTGACATGGTTACTAGATCTGTAGTGTAACAATATGACGACAATTATTGTGCTGATTATAAAAACCTGAAAAAAGAGAAAAATTGTAACCAGAATTATACAATATTGAATCCCCTTTGTCTGAAGTGTTTTTTAGAAGGTTACAATAAGCTTTTCAAATTGAAAGAAAATTACTTGAGGTGTTTTTCTAGCATTTTGAAATATTTTAATCCAATATGTTGTTTTGTCATGGAATTGTAAACATGATAGTTTACTGTAATGGAAATAATGCAGAGTAGATGAAATGTAAATTTCAGACAGAAATATATTTTGTATCATGTAGCCAAGATCTTTGTTTCTTACTTGTCAAACTTGATAGGTAAGCTACACAATATAATGTATTTGAAATCTGACTTCCACTATCAAACAGATTAGTCATTATAATTTGTAAGGCTAAGTTGAATAGGATCAGAGTGTACTGAATGAGCAAAGCATCCCCCCTTAAAGAATTAAAGTAACCTTATTTTCTGAAGTGGCCAGCATAGCTGCTTTCTATAGGATAACACTTTCTGACTGACCATGAATTAAGGAACAGAGTTATACAGGTAGTGCTTGCTTAAAAATTGCCCTGTTTATCAACTGCTCACTGTCAGTTAGGATAATGTGGAAAAAGTAACTTTATGACCAGTCCCCATATGACTGTTACAGCTTTCCTGCAGTCATGTGATTAACAGTTGACCATGTTCCTGCTAAAGAGTGTTTGTGACAGTTGCAATATCCGATAGTCACATGACTGCCATTTAACTGCTTCTGACAAGCAGTGTCAGTGGAGAAGCCAGTTCTTGTATATTGCAAGTTGCAATATTCAGCTTCAGAAAGATTTTAGTTTAGTAAAGTGGTGGTTGATATAGTAATCTCTTTCCCAATCAACATGATGTTTAATCTCGGTGTATCAAATAACTGTGCAATTCATAATTTTTCTGCAATGCTTTGGAATTCTTAGATTATAATTTCTTAAATCAGAATGAAAAGTCATGCATTCAAATTGTTGGGCCACATATTTTCCACAGTGTACTTCACTGGACTCACTAGAGACTACAACTAGAATTGTATGCATTCATGTTTATATTAAAATTTAGTATCAAAAATTAAGAAATATGAGGCTACTTGTAGCATAAATGTTTAAATATAAATGTTTTTAGAGTGTTCCATGTGTATTACCTATTTGCAGTTCTTAAAACAATTCTGTTTGACAAAATATTAATTTTTCCCATTTGTTTTCCAAAATCTGGATGTTGAAGGCATGGGACACTGAGGATGCCATTTAAGTTTGTCCTAATGAATTTTTGGCAAAAAATAGCTTTTAATCCAGTAGTTTCTGATTCATATTTCAGTGTCATTATCTCTGTGCTATATTAGGTTATTTGTAATTAGTTGTTATGGGGATCTGGTAAAGTGGCTGTTCTGTCTTTCTTCTCTATTTTTTTAATGCAAAGCTAGTTCTATACAGTGCTGGAATAGTTTTTTTATTTTTATTTTTGCAGGGGTAAGTTGCAAATTATTCAAACATTTCTGCTTTCTATATCACCTTAGTTTTTCCTTCCTTAATTTGCTAAAGGATAAATATTTTTACCATATGAAGAATGATAAATCTGGGTATCAGAGAGAGTAGACATGGATGATAAATGACCCCCAAGCAGAGATTCTTGAACAAAGCATGAAAAAACAATTCAGACAAGATTTTTTTTTTCTGGCTGCATTGTTCAAAGACATTTGTAGCCAAGTGGCTTAGAATATTACCTGTGTTGCCAGAATGTAGACATTTTAAATACTTCCTCTGTATACTTCTTGTTTGTATTGGCAACATTAGAAATCACATGAGACCAGAAGTGCTCTTTGGATGACTTTCCCCAGAGATAAGGAAAACCACAGAGATGTGGCATGCTAGCTTTGTATCATTTACATATTTAGAAATACATTTTGATTGACTAACATGGATATTAGAGACCCCATTCTTATAGCACCAAACTCAGTTTATACATATATTGCTTTTTCATGTACTGGCCTTCTAATATTTCTTTCTAATAGCCTACTAAGAGCAAAACTGCTTTCAGTTTGCATAATAAACTACTTATATAAACTTCCCTTACTACTTTCTGTCTCCTTTCTTTTTCTTTTTCCATTTTTATCAGTATTAGATTCATTACCATATCGCCTCAGAGAGTTAAGTAGAAATATAGTTATCCTGCCCAGTTTTCCAGAAGAGCCTTCCTCAATATGATGCTTTTTAGATGAGGGTTTTTTTTGTAGTTCCAGGTGCTGGATAATCCAGAAAGTGGAGAAGACTATTCTGGAAGATTCTTCTTCTGTAAAAGGTATTCTACCTGAATTCAGTATTTTGTCAACAAGCCAATTCAAACAACATCCAATTCTGGAATCATTGTTTAGTTCCTCAGACTCCACCTAAACAGAGTGCAAACAACCTCATCCTAATTCAATATTTATTTTGTAACACAGTAAAGAAGTCATTCCTGTTCAGGTGCTGTAAATTGTGAGTGATTTTGATTCTTTTATCTCTGCAATCTAAAAGGTAAACAAAAGTTATTGTTTGCTTCATATTTTTTCTTTTCTTTTTGCTTTGCTTATAAAGTATCCTAAATGTTAAATTAACTTCCTGATCCAGCAAAGAAGAAGAGAATACTGTAGCACAAGTGTGTGATTTTTTTTTTGAAAATGAAATGTTTTGTTATTTCCAGCTAGTGACTCTTTTTGGTCTCCACTGCGCTAATCATAAACATAAAAAGAATGAGAATAAATTCATTTAGGTTTCTTATTTATTGAATTTTTTGGAAAGAAAAGTTTACCAAATTTTATACAACAGCTCTACATAAATTTCTTCTCATTAGTGGAATTTAGTGTGGATAACAGCTCAAAATGTAACATTTTGTGGTAAAGCTCTTGAAGTGCCTTCCTGTTATGACTTGGTATGCTATCCCTGTTTACTTTCTGTTTCTTAAGAGTAAAAGTGTTATGAGAAGTCTTCTGGGGAATTGAAGTTTCTTTATACACTGCTGGATAACTTGTTATGCAAAACAAGGAATCCTATAGCCCAATGGGATGCCAGAATTATAGAAGCATTTATTATGACATCTTAGATTGCTCTGTTTTCAGTTCCAACCTATTATCCTTTGTCTAAAATTTAGATTACTTCAGTAGGATCCAGTTTATGATAGAACCACTTCTCCTTTGTTTTATTGTTAAATAAATCATTAAATTAGTTTCCAGTGAGCAGTAGGCAGCAAGAACATGAAGTCTGTATTTCTGTATTGGTCATTTGTCATTGATAACTTGCTCCAATACAGTCTTGATCTTCATTCTTTACAGGACAGCCATTAATGATACTAAAGTAATCTTTTCATCTATTTATATTTCTAAATCTACTTTGAGGAAGATGTAGGTTTTCAAAGACATTTTCAAAGTTGTACTGCATTGTTTTGTTTTGTTGCTTGGTAGTAGGATTGTTTTGTAAGCAACCTGATGCATTGGCCTGGGGGATATTGCAGCTGCTCCATTCAAGATTCCCTGTAGACATTTGAACAAAGTGGGGATTGTTGAAGATAGAAAGTAAACAAGAAAATAGAGCATATTTGATCATCTCCTAACCTGTTTGAACACACCAATTGTTTTTGAGGATTGATTCCCAGACATGCACTTAAATTTGATTTGGGGTTCCACCTGCTCCATGTAATCAGTTGTTTTTTTCAAACAAGTTCTCAACATTAATAAGCTGACTGTTTTCCATCAAGTATATATCTATATTGATTATATATACACTTTGAGATGTATGATGATGTCATCTTCTCCCAATGGTATAAAACTTAGTATTCCCTGTATCTTTAAGTTCAGTCTAATATAATGAGTTGATTGTCCCTTCTATATATATGATTATGACTATAACCATATTGCTTGTATTTTTACAATTTATATTGGTTTTGTTTTGTAGTATTTTGATTACTTATTAGTAACCTATGACTATCACTAAGTGATGTATCTATGATTCTTATGATTCTTGATGAATGTATTTTGTTTTTATTTTTGTACACTTCTTTATGTACACTGAGAGCATATGTACAAAGACAAAGTACTTGTGTGTCTAATCACACTTGGCCAATAAATTATATCTTGATCTTGATCTTCTACCTGTTTTCCTTCAGGGTTTACATGGATACCCAAACCCGAATCTTTACTGCAAGCTGGTGTGGTGTTCTACATAATATGGAAATTTTTTGTGTTGCAATTTAATGTGTTTTACCTGGCCCACAAAAAAACCCTGCCTATAATTGTACTCAAATAAACATTTGTCATCCTGATCAGAATTAAAGAGCAAGTTTCCTTACACAATGAAACTTTTTAAAACTTCAAATTATGAGTGACAATTTGTCAAAAATCCCTATAAAAGTTACTTATCAGCATCAGTTCCACCAATATGTATTTGTCATAAAAGAAGAACAGAGCTGAAACAAACCAGTGTATTGCCTTAATTCTGAGTGGTAATTGAACATCATTTTGTCCCAAACCTAAAATAACATTTTTGTGAATGTGCTGTTAAGCATCCATTTGGTCAATATCCTTTCTTCCATAGTGGCTGGGTTTACAAATGGTGCTAAGTTAAAATTTGTAACAGAGACAGAGCCTGGGTGTAGAATCAAGAGAGGAATTAGCTTGGCTTTGTTATGTTCCCACAAGCTTTCCAAATCCAACCCCTCTTGAGTTTTGTTAGATCTTATCTATTACCAATTTAGTGCTGACCATTAGTTGACTTTGTATATAGGCATTAGCAGTAAATCAGCTTAACTGGAACTTAATGTGTGGTCCTGATTCTTTGTGCTTGACAAAATTTGATTGATATGATTTTGGTTTAGCATATTCAGTGACCCAGCCATAGCAGCTTACATCTTTATTAATGGCTTATAGGAATTAGACAGTGATGGCTTTATTCTATAGACTGTGATTCTATGTCTTAGAATGATGAACTGTACAGAACATTGAGCAGTATGCAGTTTGTAGTCATGGTTTCAAGTCTGTAATTTTACTGTATTTAATTGGGTCTTTATTCATCTTTTAAAAATGGGAAACAGATGTGGGTGTAAAATAACAAAATTAAGACAAGCTAAAAGACAAAATACACAATTATTTCAACTTGCAGAATTACAGGTAAAACATTGATATGGCTTTAAAAAAATCCTCTAGAAACCAAAGGCATGAACATGTGGTCAAGTTTACTTACTAGCAGGGCTATTGGTAGGAGTTGAAAGCGTAGATAAACTACAATTGCAGAGTCTTTATTGAGCTGCAATATACTGTGAGTTACAGAATTAGTTTCTGCCAAAATGGCACAAGGAACCTAATTGGAAGGCATTGTGTAACTATAGAACTTAAGCACGTGGAATGTGGAATTTGTTATAGGTGGACCTTTGCATTCATATCAGTAGTATAGGAGTTGGATTTGAGATCATTTGTATTCATTGAATTGACTGGAGGAGATGACAGATACAAGGATGACCCTAGAAAGAAGCAAATAACTTCAATGCCACTTCATAAAATTTCTAGCATGTAGAGGCAACTGTGACAATGTGGATATTGGGTCATCTGAATAAGATGCAGAGTGTTTATGTCAACTTGCTCTATGGGTAAAAAATACAGTAATGAAAGAATTGTGCTGAATATTTTGTCCATTTGAGTGTTGCAGAATCCTCTGTAAGTGTCAAAAATTCACTTAGTTACCAAGACCTAGATCTGATCCTGCAATATTTACATTAAAATGAATGGGTAGTGAGTAGTTAATGTTTGGAATTATTTATTTGATGGAAGCTATGGGGACATATACCTCAACTTTTGTGTATTTCCTAAGATGGTTGAAAATTATTACATTGACAGTTCTTTGTTACTGATATGACAATGGTGACTGTCAGTTTCATCCTAGTATCAGTCACTGAGATTTTTCATTAACTATGACATTCTTAGTATTGTAAATTGGATTGCCTTTTGTTTTTATAATAAAATTATAACAACTTTACTGGATATCAAAGTAAGGAAATATTGGACTGGACTTTGGCTAAGTTCATTTAGGCCATTTCCATTAATGTTAGTAGGATTGAAATTATCTTATATATATATATTCTACCTTAATTTTAATATTTGAGGATCTTTAACATGTTGTTTTTGTTTATTGAAAGAGAGAGGGGAAAAAGGGAGCAAAGCAATTTAATTAAACTTTTCAAGAGACATACGTTACAGTTAAGTTTTTCCTGTCTCAGAAAAAGAATTATTCTACTGACATGAAGGGTTTCCTTGTTTCAGCATTCCATGGTCCATTTTTCAGAAGGATTTTTGCTTGTGAATATGCTTGAGAGGAAAAGGGGTGAATCCCTGGCAAGATATCCCCAGCCATGAATGAATAATTTCCAGAAGGAAAATTGGTGAGTCAGTAATATAATGACAGAAATGTGAAAAACTTGGCAAAGATTGGAAAATGTAAAAATGTAAATAATTTTATTCTTATCCCCCCAATAATATTTTTGGGAGTACAATATATGTGTTTAATTTTATTCTTTCCAGGAATTAAGAACTTTTGGAAAAAAGTATTGTTTTTGCTATATTTTTTCCTTCATTTGTTTTTAGTCATTCGTATGAGGCAAAATACTATGTTTCCTGGGCAAGTGCTAATGAGTAACAGTTTAGAGAACAATCACAATTTGTGTAAATCTTTACTTTCAAAATCATGAGGGCAAAAATTAAAACAGAGAGTAGTGAAAGTCCACAAAACAGATTCAGTACACATTTCCTAAATACAAAGCATGTACACAGTGGTCTGTTATCTGATTGTTCCTGTCTCTTTTATTAATGTGTATATATGGAGAAGTTTAACTTTCACCAGTGCTTTTTTTCTGGGGGAACTCACCAGAACTGAGTTCCGGCACCTTTTTTTCCTTAGACTTCTTTTGTATATTA
>JANHGC010006366.1:0-18528 GCA_027560395.1 Boaedon fuliginosus | reverse complement strand
ATGTATATGTATATGTATATGTATATGTATATGTATATGTATATGTATATGTATATGTATATGTATATGTATATATGACAGGGTCTTATTTGGGGGGAAACGGTATTTTCTTCTGCTCAATTGTTAACTGATGAACATTTACAAATGAAGCAAAAAGTATCTGGCAAAGATAACATGTTTCTATTTACCAGTGTGTGGTATCCAAAGAATAGTCATAAAATGCCTTTTACATAATTGATAGTACTTCTAAGAGTTTCCATTGTTCAACAGGTGAGCAAACCCTCAAGTGAAAGAATCTTTTTATCTAATTTCTCCCATCCAGATAAATTATAGGCCAAAGTGCTCTGTGATTATTCTTACTTTAGAAATATAATTTGACTTTATTGACATATACTGATAAACTGCGCTTCACCCGACCATCATCATTACCTTTATGGACCTAATCTGACTGGATACATAAGACATAGTTTCATTAATATAGTAATACAACTTTAAATATAAATTCTATTAAAATAAATAAACAATGAGCAGCATTCAGAAATTAGAATTTATAGGTCCTGAAAGGTTATGTTTTCACTCAAAACCGAATTTATTCTTCTGGATTTCTAAGTCAGCTATTCTAAATATTCTATTTGCATTGCAGAATCAAACCAAGAATCACCTTAAATAGTATTAATCAATCTCATATATCATTCTGGAGAAATAATGTGAATATATTTATAAGAGACCCTGGTTTTGAAAACCCCAGGAAGTAGTAGTTATTTTCGCATTAAACCTCTCTAAATCCCTAATTTAACTTTTACAAAGCCCTAGCAATTAGTATTGATGAATTGAAATGTTCCTGGGAAGTTGGTGATAATTGTTGTCTCATTTTATTAGCTATATTAATAGCCATTCTTAGGCAAATCTGGTACTTCATTTGGAATAAAAACATTCCAGCTCCTTGAGTCACCAGTGAGATAGAAAGCAATCGAACAGAAGGCTCACGCAGTTACACATCATTTCCTATTTCAAATGTAGTACGGGTCACAAAAGG
Source organism: Boaedon fuliginosus (assembly GCA_027560395.1). Taxonomy (NCBI): domain Eukaryota; kingdom Metazoa; phylum Chordata; class Lepidosauria; order Squamata; family Lamprophiidae; genus Boaedon; species Boaedon fuliginosus. The sequence goes on along the minus strand of JANHGC010006366.1, from coordinate 17,492 downwards.
AGTAAATAATATCAGTCTCTGAGCCCATGCCTTATCAATGATAATTTTAAAAACAAGTAAGAAAAGTAGCTCAGATTAACAGCTTCCAAATCCCACCTGCTGGTTCAGGGTATTTTTCTCCTTAATAGGCTTCTGGTTTCCCCAAATCCTACACTCCCCAGGAACCACCCCTTTCTGGGCAACCATTCATAAGTCCCAGGATCACACTGGTATAAGAAAAAGTCCCTGGAGAATCCATCCTGTGATTTAAAGGACAATCTGTCAGAAAGTCTGCTTTAGTACAAATGCCTGCCTTGTGACGAAGGGTAGAACTGGGACCTCCTGCAAGCTTGACATCCGAGGGGAGGATGATCTGCACAATACATTCCAGCTAATGCATGAAATGACCTGTTGGTCACAGAAAGCCTGAACTGTTCAATGGCCTCCTGAAGGGACTCATCCAAATCTGACATTAGGCTGCCATTCTGATATAGTTCTTTTTAACATCTAGGTCCTACTGAGCTTTTTCATCAAACGGAAGGAAGGCTGTGTGATCAACCTCTTCTCCTAGTATTATGGGCAACAAGCAACTTTGAATATTGCAATAATTTTACAATTCATTTGGATTTGGGCGCAATAATGGAAAGTTACTTTAAAATCATTTTAGAGCTTGTGTTACATAAAAATAAGGCGTAGCGATGAACAAGTCAGCCTTGAAGAGCTCAAATCACATGTAAAAATAAGGAAGAAAAACGGAAGAAAAGAGAAGGAAAAAGGGAAGGAAGGAAGGAAGGAAGAAAGGAAAGAAAGAAAGAAAGAAAGAAAGAAAGAAAGAAAGAAAGAAAGAAAGAAAGAATTTTATGTCTGGTTTGGCGAACTGATAGTTCTGATGACCGGTTCGCCCCACCCCCCCCCACCCCTCACAGGAGTCCCCACATGGCCTGTTTCAGATCCCAGGTAAATTCAGGGGACGCATGGATCCTGGGGAGGTAGAAAATGGGCCTCCCAGAGGCTCGTGGAGGGTGAAAACATGCCTATTTCTGGCCTCAAGAGAGCCTCTGGAGTCTGGGGAGGGTGTTTCACCCTCCTAGAGGTTCGAAGAAAGCCTCTGGAGCCCGGGAGCGTGAAAAATGAGCCTCCCGGAAGTTCCATAAGTCAGGAAACGGGCCTGTTTCTGGCATCCAGAGGGCCTCCCGAGCCTGAGGAGGCCGTTTTTGCCTTCCCAGAGGCTCGAGAAAAACCTCCGGAGCATGGGTAGGGTGAAAAATGGGCCTTCTGGAAGTTTGGGCTGGAAATTGGCCCATTTCTGGCCTCCAGGGGCCTCTGGAGCCCGGAGAGGGCGAATACGCTCCCCCACCATGGTGCAGGAGGCCGACTAGGTCACAACCACCATGGCCATGCCCACCCAGCAGCCGGACAGAGAACCGGTTGCTAAAATTTTTGAATCCCTCCCCTGATCCAAAATGAATACTGTGCTAAATCCATGTTGAAACAAGTTGGATATATAATAATTTCCTCTAACAATCTAGTGTATCCTTTTGATTTCTTTCTCAGTGATGAATTGGATGTGTTTTGCTGTTGTTCTATTTGCTTTAGCATCTATAATATTGCTTATATGGCATTAATTCATTGAGGGCATTATCGGATTTGTTAGGGAAAGACAGACACATTGCCCATCTGTCTATCCATCCATTAATTTAAGAAGTGAATTAAGTTGAAGTATTAGACAAATTTTTCTCCTTTAAAGAAAATTTTAAAAAATGGTTTTGGTTATGCTGCCATAGTCCAAAAGCAGAAAAATTAATCAGATGTAATAATTCGGAGCAGGAAATGATAAGGCCACCTAAATTAGGATGAATCCAGAACAGATTCAATGCCTTGACTATTTTTAATTTTTGATTGATTTTTTTTTTAAAAATTACATTTTGTAAAGTTTAAATTAAAAGCTTTTGAATGGAGGTTAAAATAAGAGGGTATGAAATCACTGAAATACACATCTTTGGGCTTATGTTAATTGCTTTGCAATATACTCAGAACAAATGCTTCTCTGTAGTTTAGCAGGCCACATTTAACCCGTGAAATAAAATTCAAGCCAGCCCACCTGCTGTAACATATTTTTATTTATATGTGGCATAACACCATATGGTCCATGTTAGAGGTCCTCCAAAATATATTGCTAGCTTTAATTATTTTTTGCATTAAATGTTATTTCTTGAGGACATTTATTTTTATAATGCAATGCTTTACATTTTGTATTGAGTTTGTTATGCAGTAAGGTGGACCTAAAATTGCAGTGTTGCATTTTTCTTCTTTGTATCCTTTATGGAGATAATGGACCAACTTAGATAGAGGCCAGTTATCTTATCAGAACTTAAGAATATTCATGGTTTATTTTTTTTCTCTTTTCTGGGCATTCCAAGTGTTTTCTTTTCTTTGGAGGAATTATGATTTGTTAATTATGCCATAATTAATTGTGGCATATCTTGGACTGAGTTAATCTAAAGGTTCCAAGCTCAGGGTTGATCTGTGGGGTCCTTGGTGGTTTCTGAGCTTGGTTGTTTTCTTGCAGACATTTCTTTACCAAATCAGGTAACATCATCAGTGCACAGTGACAAGTAACGTCACAGTAAAATCTTCAGGGCATCTGTGACGGTAATATATTAGTTAAGGTAGTAAAAAGCCCCTTTAACCAGTAAAGGAGAGTATAAAAACTTTGATTCCCACCTAGGATAGCAAAATCTCTAGTTTCTGATCGATTACTGATCAAAGATCCCAATTTGCCTGGGGAATGAGCACAGCAAAGTAATGGCATAATTGCTCATACCACTGGCTATTTGTAGTCTATGAGTTTGGAATCCTCTCTGGTTGAATTATCAAAATGACTCTACCTAGTCAATCTTGCCTCATTCAAACCAAAGGCTGAGATTATTTTTTAATTCAGAAAATTATGGTTAATAGTCCCAATGGTTATGATGATTCAAGCACTGCAATAAATTATATTTGATATACTAAAGAAAGAAGGCAACAATTTGTCTTCATTTGGTGGAGAGTTAGAAAGGTGATACAGATCTGATTTGTACATAGCACTATGTAGTTGGTTATTTTTGCCTTAGGTCAATGTGTGAACCCATCCATTACGGCTCAGGATTATATACACAAAACTAAAAATACTTCAGATTTATGTGATGTGTGAATCTAGCCAGTGTCTCAACAAAATAAACACTGTAGCTTTGAATTAATAGATGAACTGCAAATGCTAAAGAGTTTTAAAACATTTTTCACATCTGTTTGAACAATTTATTTAAAAAAAATACCTCAGTGATGTTTATGAAATTTGTCTTATTCAAGGTCATTTTCTTCCTTCGCATTTTGATACATATTGTAGATTCAAGGAGCATTTGATCCCATGGATCTCTTCTTGAAATACACATTTGACAGCAGTTGAGATACAGAGGTCAGCAATTCACACTTCTTTTTTTAACATTTATAGAGAAATGTGAATGATGTGCTTGAAATGCCAGCCAAAAATAAGCTCTGAATCAGTTCAATTTTGTTTTATTTGTTTTGCTTTTCAAACTTGGAGAAAAAAAAATCCTTTATTGATTGCAGGTATTCACAGCCCCACTCAATTATACATGGAGAGTGATTCAGGCTTTTGCCAGCTCACCTTGAACAACTTGGGAACATAGTGTGAACTTTAAATTTAGCCATTCTGCTTGAGTTTATTGTTTTCATAAGTCTGTAAATAAATTTAAGAAATGTTTTGGAGTTGATGCCTTTACCATTATACAATCCTTCAGCCTGTCTGAAGGTCTTCTGGCTGCTTCTTCTAGTCATACAACTTTGAATGTAGACAATGTCATCAGTTAGCATAGACAAGCAGGTTTGCTGTATGTGCTATTTTGATGCAATCTTTAGGATTGTGCTTGGAAACATTGGAAACCAGAAATGGAAGAGAATAATTGTAGCTTAGGCTTGAACTGCAGAGTCCTTTCGTGCTCACTGGACTTGGTTATTTTCTTGCAAATGTTTCATTGCCATGCTAGGCATCATCATCAGTTTACTGATGATCATCAGGCAGTTATGATATTACCTAATTTGGTAATGAAACATCTGCAAGAACATCTGCCAAGCCCAGGGAGCACCAAGGACCACACAAATTAGAAACTACCTTGTGCATATTTCTATTTGTGAAATGTATTTATTTATTTATTTATTTTGATTTATACCCCACCTCTCTTCCCTGGTCAAGGGGAACTTGAGGCGGCTAATCACAACTTCATTCATATAACTCCTGCTACATTCTGTTCCAGCTATAGGTTTCAAATATTATATTAAGATAGCTTTATGTGGAACACAGTGCAATGATTGACTTACATTAAAATTTGGGAAAGTGTTACTCTGCCCAGATGTTTTCTAAGAATAGAAACCACTGGTTTGTCTGAAAGTATAGGATCAATTCATATCTAGAAGAGTGTCTGAACCATGAAGTCTGTGTTTCCAAGTGCTACTTGTAATTAATACAACTTAACTCTAGGTTTATGAGTCAGCAATTTGGAATAGGAGAACCTCTTGCCTATATTCAGTTTCCACTTTTTATTTCTTATTCAATATGTTACCATTTCTAGTCAACTGTTAAGGATCTCTACAGCTTTTAGGATCCAAAATAGAAAGGCAACATAAAATTGAATACAATTTACATTGGTGACATTAAATGTCCTTCTCTTGTGTTTCATAAAGTGTGAAATGTATGAGTGTAAGGTATGAGTGACAAATTAGAATCCTACAAATTTTGACAAAGCAACAGTCAAGAAATTGACAGGTATCTTTGAGCATCAACTACTTGAGATTTCTCTGCAAAGAAGAAACCATCTTAACAACATAATCCTGTAATTCATTCTTTCAAACCTGACTGTAAAAATTTGTTGGTCCATAGGACCAAAAGTTATATGTATCAGTTTTTAGGGCTTAAATCCTAAATTTCTCCTACCCTTTTTGCCTCTGGAATGTGGCGAGGACTATCCTGTCTGATAGGGGCTGTTGCTTCCATCTAGCTGGCTTTACCCTTCAAACATGCCAGTTTATTGGATTATTATCAGTTTACTTTTTAAGCTTCACTCTTTTACTTCCTTCCTTTCCGTTCAGATTCTAAAACCTGGTGGAAAATTTTCTCAACATCTAAATGAGCTGTTTTATCTTGACTTGTTTCAAATTCTATTGCTAAATAAAATTGATATTATGTGGTATATACAAAGATACTTTATGTTTCTTTTTAAGCAGTCACTATGAGATCTTTTAGCTGTTTATAGCTTACTTATCAAACTTTTAAAGTTGGAATGCATTTGTTTACTTTTATCCACATGTGGTCTTTCTACAAAAGGTGTAAGAATTTGGATTGAAAAAATGTCTGCATTGTAGGAAGGGCTGTGTATATGGAAGAACTAGGAATTTTCAGTAAAGTGTTGTTTGATACTAACCATTTTTTATTGCATCAAGCACCACTTGAAGCATATTTTATGTAGCTTCTCTGATGGATACATCTAAACATTGTAATCAGATTACAACATGATTAAAATAGGTAGAGTTCGTTTTTTCTTTGGTCTTTGCTTCTCTCTTTTACACAATAAAACTAAAAAATTCAGCTGCCTAGCTAATAAAATTCACATTTCTTTTATGCACTTGGCTTATTTTAATGAACATTTTACATTTACCATGCTACATTAGCAAAGTGTTCCTGATTTTTATATAGCAAAGGTTTACATTGTGGTTTTGAAAGAACTTCTGTTATTTTTGCTGTCAAAAAAACTCTTAAAATTCAATATTCAGTCAACAAGTATTAACCAAAGATGGTTGATGCTGATGTTACATTGCATTACACAGATAGAAGGCTCTTACATTTCTGCTAGGAAATAGTAATAGAATGTAATTGCTGGAAAAATAGGTTACATTTTACAACAAGGGAGAATATGGAACTCCAACTAGCCCATCTGTCTTGAATTATTTTACTATATATCTTTCAGTAGAGTTTCATGCCTGACCAAAGAACTGAGCCACCATTAATTGTGCTTGCTGTTGACCTATGGTGGATGGAAGGGCCTATTTGATCTTTGAAGGCTTTTGATATAATTGATTAGGGTATCTTTCTGGACTGGGCCAGGGATTTGGTAGTTGAAGGCACTATTTCTTCCTTCCTCTGTGCTTGGTACTAATCCTTACGCTGAGAGTCAAATGGGTGATATCTAAATTAGATAGGTTGCAAAATCCAGTAATAGATCTCAGCTCTTGGTTGACCATGCCACTGACAGTCTGTCTCAAATGTTGAAGGCTTTAAGGATCTGGATGGAGGAGAACAGGCTTAGACTCAATCCTAGGAAGATGAAGAGTCTATCGATTTCATGGTATCAGAATGAAAGGAGGGCATTTCCATCTTTGATTCTTGTTGGGCTTGCACTACCTCAGGAGGACCCAGTATGCAATTTGTGTTCTCCTAAACTTACTGCTCTAGCTCGAACAGCTTTTGCATAAATCTGTCGTGTCAGTTGTGACTCTTCTTATATTGGTGTCCATACCCATTGTCACTCATGAATCTAGTTTCCCACTTGAGCTCATGTGCTTGCCTGTACTACAGTATGAATGCAAAGAATCCTAAAATTTTAAAACTTACTTTTAGAGTAATCAAAGACTTCCAATCCTATGTTTGGTTAAAAAAAACAAGTCAACAACCCTAATTAATTGTTGGACATCTACTTTAAATTATACACTCACATAGTTGTTAGGAAAATTAGCAGTTTACTCAAGATTGAGGAAATAACAGCAGACAAGGAATGCAGACTTTCTGAAAGAAGGTTGCCTGAGCCCTGTTGCTTTTAACAGGAACACATAGAACACAGGTGTGAAACTCGTGGTGTCACATTGCTGTCACATGACGTATCATGATGTTTTTTTCCCCTTCATGGAGCTGGGCTGAGCATGGCCTGGGTGTGACGCAACCGGCCTGCAGGCCGCCAATTTGACACCTCTGACATAGAAAGAATAGTCAAAATCCAGTCAAGACTTCCAAGACCAAGATCACGATTATCAGTCAGAATTTCATGCTCTGAATCCACACAAACATCACACAAGAGCTAAAGATCAGATAGTTGATTTCATTGAGGACTCATGGGTCATGGCTGCCTCTTAAACCAGACTGCAGTCAGTTGCCTATAATTAAGGGATTTACGCCTGCTTGGGAAGGAGAATCATAAATCCTTTGCTGTGTTCTTTGCGCTACTCACTGTGTGTGGATTCTAGACAGCCTTATATATATGGTGCTTCAGGTTGGTCTTCAGGCTGGTATCTTTGGCTTTGTGCTTCTGGGAGCAATGCATGATCGTGGCTGTCTTCTCTGCTTAAATGGCGGTGGGGTTGTGTCCTGATTGGGTGGAGGTTTGGTTGTGTTTGGATTGGTTGGTGGTGTAGTACTGTGTCCTGATAGGGTGGAGGTTTGGTTGTATTTGGATTGGTTGGTGGTGTGGTACTATTGGCTAATGATGTTGTTGCTGTTTGACTTCGGGTTCATGGTCGTGCCACGTCTTCGTTGCAGGTGTGGGGTTTTTTTCGTGGGTGGGTTGGTTTGTGGTTTGGTGAAATTCAAATTGGCCAACAGAAAGATATCCACTATCCTGAGGAACCCCAAATACCAAATAGAACTAGAAAATCAAGGAGTATATGAAGTCCCATGCACTTCCTGCCCCTCCACATACATCAGACAGACAAAGAAGAGAATGAATGCTCGCATTGAAAAATACAAAAACTCAGTGAAAAAATTAGAACAAACTAGTCCAACTCTAGTCCAACACATAAAAGCCACAGGACACAACATCTATTTCAATAGGACTAAAACCATCGCAAAAATAGAACATTACAACAAAATAATTAGAGAGGCCATTGAAATAGAAAAACGATCACACAGCATGAATAAATGAGATGACACGTCAGGTCTACCAGGCATTTGGAAACCTGCACTCGTAGACAGACGAATCCAGACTACGAAAACCAACAACAAACCAAGACATTCACAAACAACATGCAACACCAACCCACCCACGAAACAAACTCATATCCACAATAAGGATGGGGCATGACCAAAGACCTGAAGCCAAACAGCAATTCAAATTGGCCAATTTGAATTTTACCACACCGCAAACCTATCCACCCACACCCTCAATGAATATGTGGCACGGCCACGAACCTGAAGCCAAACAGCAACATCATTAGCCAATAGTACCACACCACCGACCAATTCAAATTGGTATTACCTAGCCTTCTAATAATCCATTTAACTTTTAATGTCTTCTATACACATTCCCCCTCATAATCTATATCATCCATATTCCTGATTTATTACATTTTCAATATATTTAATCAACATCATATTCCTATTTGATCAAAGTTTAAAATCATAAACATATTATCCTTATATTATTTTGAATTACACAATGGCATCTCAATTCTTTCCATTCTATCAATTCTAATACTCTAATTCTTCTAATTTTAACTCTAAAACCTTCCGTAAACAATTACTACTATACTATTCTTTCTAACCTATTTCTAGCTTAATTTGCAATCAGATCGTATATAATCTTAATTGACAGCTCTCTTCATCCATCATCCCTTTTCCTTCTCAAAAAAGTCAATGTCCATAGTCTCATTCTTCTAATTTGCTTCCCATTGCTGTCTCTGCCCTTTCTTGCTGTCTCCTTAGCTGATTTAAAAAGTCCATCCGCCTTTCCTGCTCCCATTGTATGTCTTCCATCTGGTAATTTGTCAATCTGTGCCTTCTCTTCTGATTCCATTTCCATCTTGCTAGGAGCAATCCAACCTCTATATTTCAAAATTGGAACATTATTTTTCATTTCCTCCACCAACTCCAACAATTCCCTTATTAGAAACTCTTCTTCCATCTAAAAAAAATAAAAAATAAATCTGCGCTATGCCTCTTTCGTCAGTGGTAATTAACAAATTTGAGATAGTGTTTCCTGTATCTTCTGTTGATTCATCAATTAAATCAAACACTTTTATGCAGATGGAAGATATTTCAGAGGGGGTAGAAAGGGTATAGAGCATTTTATTATGTATCTCCACATTTTTCACCAACGTTTTATCAGTCTTTTCCAGGACTAAACAGGGAGTTTGCATTCTCCCCTTGGTCACCGGAGTGTACGCTCCCTCTTCTTCACCCCTACAGGGAAAATTAGGTCATTAAGGACTCCTGAACAGCTAGAACATTGGTGGTTTCATGGAGCCCTCCGTAACACCGCGGTTGCAGCCCCACCCCGACAGCCTTACATAAGAACTGGAGTGGGGCAGTGGATAGAGTGCAGTACTGCAGGGCTATTTCTGCTGATTGCCGGCTGCCAGCAATTTGGCAGGTCGAATCTCACCAGGCTTAGGTTGACTTAGCTTTTCATTCTTCTGAAGTTGGTAAAATGAGGACCCAGGTTGTTGGGGACAATACGGTGACACTGTAAACCGCTTAGAGAGGCCCTAAAGCACTGTGAAGTGGTATATAAGTGCTATTGCCCTCATTGAGTTCCCCTTGACCGGGGAAATCTAAATAAATAAATAAATAAATAATAAATCTACAGCCGTTCAGGTGGTGCTTGTGTTTCATCACCAACATTATGATTGTTTATTACTTCATTAATATGCATGTGATTAATTTTTCATGGATATTCAGTTTATATTGGTAATTTTAAGTAGATTTTTGCAGTCAGACCAGGGATCATTCTCTATTGAAAACGTTTATAAGCAAAAGTATATGCTGATTTATTTCAAAATTTTGGGAGAATGAGTTGTAGCAGCAAATATTTACGTACTATTATATTACTATGACAAGTCAAAAATGCTTTTCATTTGAAGTACAGTATGTGATTTGGTTAAAGCTTAGTTTAAACACTCTACTACTACAATCCCACAGAGATTAGAGTTTAACTCTTGCTCTGAACCTGTTTTGCTTCAGTCATGGCACTTTAATGGGGTGCATACACAAATGGATTACTATACGAGATACTTTTTTTCTCAAAAGAAAAATGATATTTTTAGATATTATCTATCTGCCTGTCAAATCCCAATGCATTTGAAGGGAAGGGTTGTAATATTTCAATACAGCAGTTAAAGATGTAGGAGGAAAAAGAAAATAAAAAAATGATCTCTCTTTATCCTTTTTCTATAAGACTGCTAATGCACAGTTTTTCAGAAGTGGAGAATAAAATTTTTAACATCCACGGATAACAGTCTCGTCAAAACAGTATGCCAATTTTGAATTTAACATAGACTTGACAGGAGCCATATCCCCTTTTCTTCATCATGCTGGAACAGAGTTTTTCCTGCTGCTGAAAACTGTATTTTTGGATAAAAGGATATGTAATGTCAGGGAAAAAAGTGAGATCTTCTGTTAATACTAGAAAAAGCCAATTTAAGTTCAGTAAGCTTAAATTCAAATTTGGCAGAGTATATAAAGATGATGTACATAGTAACTACAAGGATAACAAGCAGAAAAACTCTTTTTGATTTGAATTATGTCATATGTCTGCTGGACGTCTGACACAAGCTTGGAATGTATTAGACAAATTTCCTTTGGTGTTATTATAGTGAATTTCACTGTACGGTTTTGATAATTTATAACATCAGTCCCTCTGTGCTCCCTCCTCTCTAGTGTGTACTCTCTGTGTGCGCGTGTGTGCGTGTGTTTGTGCGGATGTGTATCATATAGGTATAAAAGCAGTTCTCAAGAATCCTAGGCAAATTTTAAAGACTGTATATTAGAAAAAAAGCTATCATTCTTTTTTTTTAAATTTTACCTTTTATATATAGGGCTGTGAAGTATCTGTCTAAATAATGATTTGCTCACTTCTTTTTTTAGCTTTAATGCCTCTATACATGTGCATATTGCTTGAGCAATAGAAAAAAACCATATCTTTTTAGTGTAAATCAGAAACTTGCTATTTAATTCTTGTTAAACAAAAATAACTGATACTGCTTTAGAAATCAGAATAAAACCTAATTGTCGTCAAGGCTTTGTGATCTATAACAAAATTGCATAAGGACTCAGAATGAGGCATCTGATTAATTATGTTTTTTTCCCTTTTGGCATTCTGTTTATGACAATTACATGAGTCTTTATTAACTCTCTCTGGAAGAAAGCATGTTACAGGATGAGAAGAGATTTCCTTCATCTGTTACTCCATAGGTAATTTTTGTGCTTTTTCTAGTATTTAAGTGCCTCTTAACTGCTTACTGTCCATCTGTGTACCATTCATAGCACTATAAACTAGTATATGTAGCATGACCTTGTAACTTTCTTTGTTGGTACATCTGCCAAGACAATATGCTTCCTTTCCTTAAAATGCAAATATGCTACATACTGCAGAGAGCTCCTTAGTCAATAAATAAATTGAGGTTGGTGGGGGAAAGCCCTGTACCTAATACCCATTTAATTTAAATTCATTTTATAAACATAAAGACGCCTTTTAAGAGAAGCTTTAATTCAGACTAGCACCTTGATTTGTGGTTGCCATGGAGAATCAAATCTGTCATTTGACAAGAAAAGTCACCCATTTATGACAGCACTTTATCTTGTCTCTCCAGGGGAAGAAAATGTCAAAAGTGAGAGCAGGAAAAAAATAAAGCCTTGAAACACCAGAATTTCTTGATTTCATTTTTATTATTCAGCTATCATATCCTTTCTGATAATAGCAACTTGGTGAAAATAAATAATGTTCCTACCGTAAAATCAAATATTTCCTATTGGAATGGACAGGACTCTTTGTGACTGTCAGCGCTGTGAAGTCTGGCAAGAAACAGTGTTATTAGATAAACCCACAGTGCCCAAATCCCATTTTCTTTTCATTACAGTGTCAAAATAATTATACCTGTATAATTTGGGTAAAAAATTGGAGAATAAGTAAAATGGTCCGTCGGAACAGATTGCTTTAAAGCTTTATTATTATGGGGTGGGGTTTGCGGCAGGCTGAAGGAAAAAGAAAGAGTGTTATAAAAAGTATTCAAAATTGCATTTAAATAAAGATATGTGATTAGCTTTTCATATTATTTGCAGAAACAAGAGAAGTTAAAGGTTGCATTCTGGTTCACACTGTGTATGTAATTGTATGTGGATATTTAGGTCAGGTATATTGCAGAAGTGAGTTTAAAGGTAAAGGGTTTTTCTTTTTTAGTACTTCAGAGATTCTGACCTGAGATTCATCAAAAGAATTCCAGAGGTATTGAATAAAATGTAATGTAATCAAGGACTCTTGAAATGTGATTGTATTTAGAAAAGCTTAGGAATAGTAAGAATCCAGTAATTCTTGGAATGTGACCAGAAGTTAGAACTGTTTATATCTAGTGCTACAACACAGAAAATCTGCCTTAGGAGCAGAAGTCATATTTTGCCTTTATCAGTGGATCTTAAAATGTTGCATAAGGGTCCCAATTAAAATACCTCATACTGTGTGGCTTTTCTTGAGGAAGTTTCCCCTGCATCTGCCTGTTAATGCATTGTATGTTGATTGTACCTTGCATGAAACGAGATACTACTATGATAGTTCTTTAGTAAGGCATTACATGTAACAAAACAAATTGCAGGAAAACTGTTCTTTCAGACTTTTGTCTTCCATCTATGTCTAATCAAGAAACCGGGAGAGAAAATGAATGGGTTAATCTTATTTCTTTTACTTTTTTTTCTCTTGTTGAAATTGGCTTACAGTGTTGGATTCATAGCCAATGCTACTTGGGATCTGCTACAAGGAAACAGATACCACGATACTTGCCTTCTTTCTATTAATGTTGAGTTAGCACGCGGCAATCTTTTAGAATCAAAAAAGGACAGAAGGAAAAGAGGAAAAAAAAGATGGAAGAGTTGCAGCCTTGAAAACAAATCCTCCAAATATATTTCCACATATTAACTGTTTCTATCCTCTTTCTAAAAAATTTGAGAATCCTTTCTTTCAATAGATCTAACTTAATTCTTTTCTGTATATTTCATTGTGGTATATAATATTTTGATCATAGAATATTATAAACAATTCATATAAAGCGTAGTATTGTGGTAGGATAATTTTTAAACATTTAAACTGATAGATGTTATAGTACTCCTATCTTCCTCATCCAGTTTAAATGTCAATGAGAGGGCTGACATTGCTTGTATTACCAAAACTCTGGGTTTCATGATAGGGGTAATAGATGTTTCCTAGTGGGTTTATGTATGGCACCAGCTGCAAATCTGGGGCTGAAATGGGGGAATAGTTTATTTCTATCCAAAAAAACTCTTATGGCTTCTAAGGATGCTATTCTATGAAACCACTATTGAAGATGTGCTGTAGGGGTCAGAAGAGATTGTTACTAATATACTGGCCTTCTTGCTACATAACAGCTTCTCTGCCTGGTATACTAGAGCTGGGGTGTCAAACTGGATTTCTTTGAGGGCCGGATCAGCATTGTAGTTCTCATTCGTGAGCCAGCCAGCCGGTGGGGGAGAGATGGGACAGATACCTCCTGCAGTACACTGCCAGCTAAAATCGGGTGCGGGAGGGGGGACGCCTGTGTCCCCTGTGCCCTGTTTTTGCTAGCAGAGGGACTATAGGCCTGTCCTCTGCTATTTCCAGGCCAGCCCGCGAGCCAGATTTAAGCACCCTGCGGGCTGGATTTGGTATTGAGTTTGACACCCCTGTTCTAGAGTCTGTAGCTGATTGCCAGTGACATCCCCCAGTCTGTTCCCCAGGTGGCCATAATCTTCTGACTTTGGGTGCAGACTCCAGGGCTGCTTGGGAGTTCATGGCCACCATGGCTACCCTAAATTTATATCCTGCCTGACTCATAATTATCAGTATGCTCAGGAGTTGGGAGACGTTATCACCAAACCCTTATCATAGCCCATCCTTCCCTATTGGCCTTGGAATTTTCTGAGGCTGCTCCTTGCTGTGAAGAAGTAGGACCAATTTGGTCAGTTCACCACAAGTGACCGATAGAACCTGTTGGTTTCCAGAGGGAGCTTGGGGTTGTGATAACAACGTTCAACTGAAACCTTAGTTGTTCATTTTGAATGAAGGAATGCCAGTGGCCTTGTACTGAAACATGTTTGGTATGAATTCTCTGTACTTAACAACCCCTAAAACTCTTCAGGCATAAGAACTGCCTGAAGGGAAATGAAGAGTGAATAGGACCAAAGGGAAGTCAGAGCCTTCCTTACTATAACCGTGTGGCAGTATTGATGGCAAAACATAGATATCTATGGAGTTTGTCGGTCATACAGATCATGTTTGTCCAAAAGGTGCTTTTTCAAAAAGCAACTGGACTCTCCTTGGAAGAAGTTTCGCTTCTCATCCAAGAAGCAGCGAACTGAAGAAGCTTCTTGGATGAGAACTGAAATGTCTTCTAAGAAAGTCCAGTTGCTTTTTGGAAAAAGCACCTTTGGGATAAAACTTAGATATTTTTCCACCTCCTATCAGGGGTGAAAGACTAGATCTGTGGTCCTATAAACATGTGACGGTTAAATTTAACTGATTTATTGCCAGACGTCTAAGCGCAGTAATCTTCTAAACTAATGGTCAGTACCTGGTTGTAGTTAGATAAGGGTAACAGCAATCAAGGGTGCATGTGGACTTGTGACTATGTAGCGATTCTGCAGAGAACCAGTCAGTAGCCCTCTTTAAAAGGCAGTTTTTACAGGACTACAGTAATGGTTATTCTATTTCTTAGATAAAAGTGCTTAAATTTTCTCAGAGTTGGATTCAAGCTGTACAGATTCTGTGGAGGTCTGAACGGATCCTATGGAGATATCCAAAATGTGATCTTGCTTAATTAGGGAAGAATTTGAACCTGTTGGTCTTTATGAAGTGGACTGGGGTTTTGGAACAGTAAATTGGCCACATGTCTTTTAAATCACTTCTGGAAACTTTGCCGAGAAAACTGCAGGGATATGTTCAGGAAGTCTCTAAAAACCAGATATGATTGAAGGGTAGAAAAAATAAATTAATAGTTTACCATGTAGCATTATATAGCGCTGCGTGCTGGCTAAAAGTGCTGACCTATGGAGATACACCTGTTGTGTTGTTCATTAGGTATTTTCTTTCTTGACCATGTCAGCTATGATACAGTCTGGCAGCAGATGGACATTGTACTAGTAACAGAAAATTGAGAAAAATTACCTACAGTGGTTTGACCATGTTCTTCAAGCAGCACTCCACACCATTGCCTGGGCCGCCTACCATTTTAACCTTGATGGCAAATGCCTGTATGAAGACCAAAACAAAGATGGTGGGGCACAGTTAACCCAGGCATGAAAATCATGCAGTTGGATCCAGCTGCTACATTTGATTACATGAAATGGCATATGTTGATCCAACAAGCAGACTTCACTCCTGTGTGAAAACACTAGGATGAAGATTTATTTTTTATTTAGTTTATTCTGGGATTATTTTACTTCCCTCAAGACAAGAGGAACTACCAAGAGTCACGTTCAGCTTTTCACTATACTTGTGTATAGTAATTTTTATCAATTAATGTTATTTCAGTTCCAGAGTACCATTGAAGTTTCAGCAAATGGAACTTAATCCATTTATAGTCCTGTACATGGATACCATGAGTTAATGAGTAAGCAGCAAGACTGAGTAGAGATTTTGTTCTTGTTTCCCAAAGTCCTAGGTAATATTTATTTAATTATACTACTTTGGCCTTCCTTGTATGTGCTGTGACATATAATCATTTATATGTTTATGATTAGTTATAAGGGCATTTTAGTTTTTATCATTAACTACATCATTTTTGATGTATGGTTATCTCGGTTTATGGCTTTCCTTTTTTTTTTAATATTCTTTTACTTATCCATGCTAGAAACTGTATTTGATAAGCAAATGGAAAGGCTTCCTAATTGTTTGTGTATAGGAAAAACATGGTTTACATAGCAGCATCTCCTCCAAACCTAAATCTTTAGCTGATATTGCCAGAGCTCCTGCTGAGCAAATATGTCAAACATAAATTATGTGGGAAATAAAATAACATATTCATTTTATTTGTCAGCATTTCAGTAGCATTGCAATATTTGAGCAATTCACAACATCTGTGGGCTTGGAACACTTGTGCCCAGCATAAACTGGGGAGAATTGTGGCATGTCGTTGTGAAATAATCTGCCTGTGGTTAGAAATTAAACTATAATCTCTGATTATAATCCATTGTCCTACCAGTGTCCTAATCCATTGTCTAACCATAGCACCTTCCTTGGGGCAAATGAGATGGCTAGGGAACCTTGTGATCTTTCCTTTCCTTAAACTACCGTTTACAAAACTGGTCAGCAAGAAAATGAATGTTTTTAAGGGGAAAAAAACTTTTTATGATTTTTTAATGGTTGACATTATTTTTATTATTTTCTTAATTTACTTAACTAATGCAATTCACTTCTATTTTTATAGTGACATCATTGCACGTGAAACTTTATGTGGTCTCAACATTAAAAGAGATCCAAATTGCAAGGAGTCCAGAGTATAAAGTCTAGCATTGGCCAAAGGAAACAAGAAAGTCAGAAGTGAGGACTCATTGAGGTTTAATGTTATCCAACATTTTCAGAAAAATATGAAATGCTTGCAATTATGCACACGGTAATAGGATTATATAGGCCAAGTTTATAAACATGTCAACCTTGTCCAGCCGGTTTTCTACAAATGTTCTGAATGAAATATCCTAGAGTTAGAACATTGGATTGTGAGCAGTTGGTTTAATAATTTACTGTTTTTGTCTGCAATACTTACATTTAAAAAAAATCTAACAGAAATAGATTTCGTAGTATTGGTTTCAACCTAGACATTATTTTTGTTTTAGGAAGAGTTAAATATGGAAATGATAACATAACTCAGCACAATTCAGAGTCATCTAGGATCAGTATAAACTATAACCACCAATTTCTGTGGTTAGGTGAGATATTGGTTCAGTGAGTTTTGTCCCATTTTATGACACTTCTTGCCATAGTTGTTAACTGAATCACTGAAGTTAATCAAGTTAGTAACTTGGCTGTTAAGTGAATCTGACTTCCCCATGACTTGGCTTGTCAGAAGATCGCAAAAGGGGATCACATGACCTGGGACATTGCAACCATTATAAATATATGAACCAGTTGCCGAGCATCTGAATTTTGATCACATGACCATGGGGATGCTGCAAAAACTGTAACTGAAAAATGGTCATAAGTCACTTTATTCAGTGCCTTTCTAATTTTGAGTGGTCACTAAATGAACTGTTGTAAGTCGAAGACTATCCTTATAAGCATACCTGTCAAGTTTTGGATTTGAAAATAAGGGAAATTTTCAGGACGTGGCTTGGCGGTCATGTGACTGGGTGGGCGTGGCTATGCTATCATGTGACTGGGTGGGCGTGGCTTGTTGGTCATGTGACTGGGTGGGCGTGGCTTGGTCATGTGACTGGGTGGGCATGGCCAACTCAACATCATTTCTTTGTCCTAATTACTGTTTTAAGTATAAAAAAA
>JANHGC010006364.1:64457-77125 GCA_027560395.1 Boaedon fuliginosus | reverse complement strand
TATACTTTGCTGATAGACCAAGATTTGGGGCGGGGGGGGGGCTTTAAACTTTGGTCATAGACCAAACATTTTTTTCCCTCTAGAGTCTAGGAGCAATAACAATAACAATAACAATAATAATAATAATCCAACCTACTTTTCCTTTATGTGCAATAAAGACACTTACAAAAACCGTTCTGAGCTCTGCTTATTGACAAAAGCAAGAAACCGCAATGAGTCAAGGACTGCTCAGAAGCGTCGGACAACGGCACGACCTAATTAACCTCTTTAAAACTTTTCCCCTCATTCAAGGTTTCCTTTTGATATTAATCACGCGCGCTTTCTTAAGGCGGCCAAAAGATCCCGTCAAGTTTCCCTCACGTGTTCCAAACCCGGCGAGATTTAAAATAAAATAAAATAAAGTAAAATAAAATAAAACAAAACAAAACCCCAGGGATTGGGGTTGGGGGGAGATCAACGAAAGCAAAACCCAAGCTTAATGACACCGCCTGTTCCCGGTCTGCAATCCAGAACCGTCCCTCGCAGGTCCCGACCCCACGCACTTTTACGCAGCCGGGCGCGCTGCTTTTCAAAGGCGCTCCTCTCTCCGCGAAGAGCCTGCAAAGCCGCTTTTCCAACAAGTTGAGAGAAAGCCACATTTGGTAGGTTCGGGCCGGGGCAAGAAACACGCCTTCCCGCCCTCCCTCCAAAGCCAGGGCGTCCGTTTGCACGACCTCTAGGAGAGCGCTTAACTACAAGGTGCAATTCAGATGCACGGCTCGCCCCCCCGGCCCGCTTTTTTCAAACGGCACCTCCGCGAGTCGGGCACAACTGCAAACCCCGCTTGGAGCAAAAAATGATTATTATCATTATCATTATTATTTTTGCGGGGGTTCCTGATTAGATGGACCTAGTTAATGCCAGCCGGGATCTGTCATCTGATCGGAAAAAGCTGTTAGATTGTAATAATCTACAGAAGATTAAAAAAAACAACAACCACGGTCGCGCGTGTCCTCGTCCCGGTCTCCCCAAAGCGCTTTGCGAGATCGCGTCGGGCAAAGCATGCCCGATATCTAGGAACCTCTAACAAGACGCTCACTCCATCCATCCATCCATCCATGCATCGGTCCCCGGGCAAACGTCTGGCGCCTCCCTTACATCCAGGTTCGTATCGATTGCTTCGAGCGCTCCCCGGCAGCAGGCTCCGCTTCTGCACCTTCACCAACAGCCGCGGCGCCACCCACAGCCAAAAACTTCTCGTCCCGGAGCTACCCGCGCCCCTTATAAAGCGCCCCCCCCCACGGTCCGCCCGCCTCTTTAGAGCCGGCCTGCAAAGCTGCCGGCGGCTCCGCCCAAGTCTGGGCTTCGGAAGCGGCGGGGGAGGGGGCGTGATTGACGGATCGTCCAAACCCCCCCCCTCCCTACACACACACACACACACACACACACACACACACACACACGCACAAAACACCCACAACCCAGTACCCCGAGCATGCGCTGAGCTACCTGTTTTGTGGCCGGCAGCTGTGCCTCCGATAGGAATCTCCAATTTTTTCCCTCCCCTTAGTTTTTGCTCTCTTGCGCTGGGAGTGGATGGAGGCTGCTCTTTTCTGTCATGTAATTGTGCGTCTTAAGGCATCTCGTGGAGAGTCCCGAGGCCACGTGCTCTAATAGGATCAATAGCTAGTAGCAAAAAAAAAAAAAAAAGAAAAGAAAAAGAAAGAAAGAAAGAAAGAAAGGAATAATGCCTGAAACAAGTCAAAGAAAGTTTGATTTAAGGGGGCTCCCTTTTCAAAAAACCCAAATCTTAGCCTGTGGCTCTTACACGGTACGCAATTCGCCTCAGAGTTGCAAATAAGGAACCTAAATCAGACTCTGGAACATAGTTCAGTTCAAGTTTTGAATTCCTTTACTCCTCCAGTAACCACCTCGTTGAGTGTACTCCTGACTTCTAAAACGGACAGCCACAAATGTTCCTGTTTCTGAAGACAATGACTGCCTACTCTGCTTTTTTTCTTTCACCCTTGCTATCAAATTGCATTGTCTGCTTCTGCATACTGTATGCACGTTTGTATTTCTGCTTGTCCTGGCAGATGGTTTCAACCCCCCCACCGCCCTTCACAGCTTTAGTTTGTGTTGCAGGGCAAATCCTGTTCTTGAACCTTGCTATTGCAAGAACTCTTTAACTGCTTTTTATCTGGACCAGGGCTGGGCAATTCTGACCCCTTTACGATCAGTGGACTTCAATTCCCAGAATTCCTCAGCCAATTAGTGTCCGCAGCCATCGTCGGTAGAGGGGGCCATAGTTTGCCCATCCCTCATCTAGACCTACCCCTGGGTACATTGCATTATTAGCCTTCTGTAACTCAGCTGGATTTCTCTAATGGACAATCCCTTGATTTCCAGCCAACGTTCTTGGGGCAGATCCTGGAAAAGTATTGATTGCTCTATACACTGATTTCATATTGGCGAGATCATAAACAGACTTCTGCATAAGCACGCGTGTAATTTCTCTGTAATTCTAACGGCAAAAACTGCAATTTCAAACAGGAATAGTGCAGAAGAAACTTACTAACTTCAAATCTCAACTACGGTAAGACACTCCCTAATCGTTCTCCATTTTTATGGAAAAATACTCTCTATTGTGGTCCAGTGGGCCATTTCTGCTTTTGCGCCCAACCAATATATAGAATGCTTCATATTTATTTTTAATATAGCACTCCCTGTATTCGTCCTGTAAAGGAGTGTAGGAACCACCATTTGCCTAAACTAGTTGCGTTGCTTAAAGTTGCAAAGTCATGCTGGAGTCTTTTGTGTTTGTTTGCTGCACGTTTTCCATATACTGTATTGCATAATTTTCTGATTGCCTCCATACTTTTTGCAATTTCTGATGTTTTCTTCCTGCTGTGGCCGTTGCTATATACAGTACTGTACCCTCAAGCCTGTGAATTTCACTGGAAGGAAATCATTTGCAGAATTTTAGAGGTTTGGCAGGATGGAAAGCAATTCTGTTTAAAATGGATTAGATGAATTAGATGAAATACTCCAATTTGAAATCAGTTATTCTAAAGTAGCCTGTGTTTTTGTGTGTGTGCGCGCGTATGTATGCACGTGGCTTTGAGTCAGTTTATTTTTAGTTCTGCAATGGCCCAGACAAACTGCTTCAGCTTTCTTGGAAATATTTCAGAAATGATTTGCCCTTTTCTCCTTCCTAGAGCTGAGAGAGGGTGAGTGGCTGAAGGTCACTCAATTGGCTTTGGGCCTAAGGCTGGACTAGAACTCAGGGCCTCCCTATTTCTAGCCTGATGTCTCAACCAGTACACCAGGGGTCCCCAATCCCTGAGTCATGTATCAGTACTGGTCAGTGGCCTGTTAGGAATCGGGCTGCATACCGAAACCATCCTCCTTCCCTGACCCCCACAGTCAGTCCATGGAACAATTTGTCTTCCACAAAATGGATTCCCGGTGCCAAAAAGATTGTGGACTGCTGCATTATACCAAACTGGCTCTCTTAAAAATGGTACTTCCCAGTTTACTACCTTCCAAACCCTGGGCCTTGAACCCCACATAATTGGGAACTCGGGAAGTTGCCATCCAATGCTTGTGGAGGACCCAGTTTCGGACAAGTTAAACCAACCCTTATTTATCATTGGTAATAAAAACTGAAAATCGGTTACCAAGCAAAGGAACATATTGAGACTTCCTGCCCTTTCCATTTGCCCTCTGGCCCCTGAGCCACAAGCAATTACCCAAAGATATTTTCCTTATCTCCTTATTTGTTCGGGGTTTTTTTTTCTTGCAGGGCGGGTGTAAAATCAAGGTGGTATCCCCCTTTTAATCCATTTATTTTCTGGTTCATTGAGCTGCTGGGATTCAATAGTAAATGCTCAGCCAGCTATAAGATAGGGTCAGAGGGGCTTCAGTTCCTGAGATGAAAAAAAAAACCACTGCAGGCGGAAATCTTTGAGAAAAGAGTTTTCAGATGGAAGCCAAGGCCTCAGGACTGAAATCAACTTGCTTAGATTAGAGCCCAGTTCTTTTGATGAAACTCTATGCATTTCTTTTTATGAGAGGAAAAAAAAAAGCTTTTCACCAAAAGCACACATGCTCCCATCCCTGTGATAATCTGAGGAACTGTGCTTGGAGACTGGAGCAGGTGCTCCATACATGGTTTGGGAACTGTTTCCGACATGGATGCCTTGATTTCTAAGTATTGATTGTCAATGGGATTAATGCAGCACTCCTGATCTGGTATGTCTTCCAGTTTCTAAGTATGGCCTCGCCTGGAGTTTCCTAGGATTTTGTGGATTATGGCCTTTGGAGTGCCAGACACTCTGAAAGTCAGTAAGCTATTAATGAGATTTGTATATACATATATTGATTGTAGGCATTCTTTGGGCGTTTATTCTTTTTTAAGCTCCTTGGTGTCTTTTGTTATCCCGACTGTATGGGAATAATGTGAAAGGCTCCTTTTGAGGAGGAGCAGAATAATATCTGGTTAATGATTTCCAAAGTAGTAAAAGAAGTGGCTATTCCAGCAAAAGCTCCTTCTTAAAGAAGGGGAAGGGGGAAAAACAAATGTTAGCAGAGGAAGCAGTAATTGTCAATTTTAGGTTTTACATTAAATGCTTTATTACTGTATTTTAGAAATGTGAAATGTCTATTTGCAATATATTTCAGCAAAGCTATGTGTGCAAATTTTTTAGTATTTCTAGTGTGAAATTTTAAGTGCCTTTCCAATAATATTGCTCCATTTATCTGGTGAGTTATTAATGCATACTTGTTGAATAATTTACCTGATGCCCCTCACTGAGAAACAAAATGACACTTTAATGGAACTTAAGAAAGGCAAACATGCCTTTAGTTATGTGATGCTAGGCTTTTACAAGGAACTTTCAAAGCAGAGGAATTCATTTACACTCTATCACGTTATTCGTTTTATGGAGTATAAAATGCTACAGGTACACTAATGCTGGCAACAGAATCGACTGTCAATACCTATAAAGAGAAAATCTTATTAAAGGGATAGCTATCCATACTCCTGTAGGCTGTGAGTGAAGAAAGAGAGATTAAAAATACAATACAGGTAATGCTCGATTTATCACCACAGTTGAGCCCAACATTTCTGTTGCTAAGTGAGACATTTGTTAACTTAGTTTTGCCCCATTTTACGACTTTCCTTGCCACAGTTGTGAAGGGAATCATTGCAATTGTTAAGTTAGTAACCCGGTTGTTAAGTGAATCTGGCTTCCCCATTGACTTTGATTGTCAGAAGATCACAAAAGTTGATCACGTGACCCTGGGACTCCACAACTGTCATGAATGTGAACCAGTTGCCAAGCATTTGAATTTTGAACATATAATCATGGGGTTGCTGTAACGGTCGTAAGTGTGAAAAACGGTCATAAGTCACTATTTCAGTGCCGTAATTTCGAATGGTTACTGAACGAACGGTTGTAATTCAAGGACTACCTGTATTGAAATAAACTATCATAATTATGGTTTTTAGCTTCACATATGGGGATCATTGTGGGGAGAAAAGAGTCCACATCGGTGGTCCCAACCCTAGCCATTTTAAGATGTGTGGACTTCAACTCCCAGCAATGCTGGCTGGGGTATTGTGGGAATCGAAGTCCAAACATCTTAAAATGGCTAAGGTTGGGAAAGATTGATCTAGATCAGGGGTCCTCAACCCCTGGTCCATGGACCAGCACCGATCCACAGCATGCCAGAAACCGGGCCGTGCATACAAGTGAAGCCCCATCTGTGGGGTGCAGAAAGCACACGAAACCACACCCTTTCTGGCCCATGGAAAAACCTCTCTCCTTTTGGTGCCCAAAAGGTTGGGGATGTAGATGGTCATGATGGCCCAGATGGACTGCTTTTTTAAATTTGCACTGCGCTGCATGTCAAAAAGGCGCAGGGCCTTGATCCATGGTTGTGACGACCATCTTGATTGGCAGAAACCACTCTTCCCCCTCCCACCCTTGGTGACTCTCCTGCCCTCATGATAATTGTTAATTGGACTGCACCAAGGAGACCCAGGTTCAATTCCACCTTTTATGGAAGCTTACTGGACACTTTGGGCCGGTCATTCTCTCAGTAGTTATTGAGCAAAAAGTAGGAGGGCTATGTATGCTGCCTTGAGCTCTTTTATAAAATCTAGGTAGTTTTCAATTTATGACTGCAACTGAGCCTGAAATTATGATTGTAAATAGTTGTGGCTATTGATTGGAGACTGCCTTCTGCCACCTCATACCTCCCAGCGCTCAGTTAAATCTCACAGAGTTGGATTCCTACGGGTACCGTCAGCTAAGCAATGCCGGCTGGCAGCCCCCTGGTCGAAGGCCTTCTCTGTAGCAGCACTGGCCCTCTGGAACCAGCTCCCCATGGAGATCCGAACCATCCCGAATCTGTTGGCCTTCCGCAGAGCCGTGAAGACCTGGTTCTGTTGGCGGGTGTGGAATTGATGACTCCCTTGTAAGAATGATTGTATTTGTGCTGCATGACTGTGGTCAATAGTTTTGAATTTTATAGTTATTTAACTCTTTTATAATGTTCATATTTTATTGTATTTTAACTATGTTGTAAGCCACCTCGAGTTCCCGTTGACTGGGGAAAAGAGCCAGGGTATAAATTCAATATAACAACACAACAACAACAACAACAATAATAGGGTCACCCTGTGACTAGACCTGATTTTACGACATTTTTAGTGGTGGTGGTTAAATGAATACATTTTACATTTTAAACGCTGGAAACTGATTTTAAAAAAAGTAAACAAAAATATGGTCACATGACAGTGAGATGCTACAAATGGCTGTCATGGCGAACCAGTTGCCACGTGAGTGATGCCTCCTCTCCTCCTCCATAAAATATTGATTCCTGCAGGGTGATTGTCTGCAGGAAAAAGCGTTTTCATGTGAGGATTCTTCTTTAAATCAAAGCTGATACTTTTATGTGAATATTAATACATATCTCCTTACAAAGATAATAGTCTTTACAGGCTAGGATCTTTGCGCCCACAATTTTCTGGGTGAAACACTGATTTAAAGTCCTTTCACAGTAAGAATATCACCATAAAAGGCAACTGCACAATTGATGCATGAACTTGAAAATGGGGACATGCATACTACTGAGAGAAGCAGATTGCCTAACCAAACAACTGCTTTTTTTTTTTTTGAAAAAATTAAAATGTAGCAATAGCAACACATTTTATATCAGGGAGGCTGGGAGCCTTGAAGAATATTTAGGAAACATGAACATTGTTGAGGATGCTCTACAAAGACATATCAAGGTGACTTAGATCCCTGTGGTATGCAATAGGTAAAGCATATTTGGTGACGGGGAAATTACTGTAGAGCAGGAGTAGTAATTGACAACTGTAATGTCAACACTGTAAAGCCTTTTTTATTAGCATGTCACCCTGTGAATATATTCCCTTAGTAATTTTCAGTGAACAGACACTTTTATTAAATATAAGCAATAGAGCCACCATAATAAGAGTTCGTATAATTTGGCAAGGGGCTCAGTTATCTAAACTCACTCACTCTCTCTGTGTCTGTGTGTGTATATATTCTCCCTCCTTGGATAGTGCAGAGATTTTCTGTGTCATCCTTGGCTTCTAAGATGGCTTTCAGCTTTAAGAGTCTGTATTTCAAAGGGAAGAGACAAGAAACGGTGTAAAAGGAATACAGGTAGCCCTCAGTTTATGACCATAATAGAGCCTCCCCATCATGGTTGTAAGTTGTGATGGTCATATATCAGGTCACCCACAAGACTGACCTGATTTTATGATTTTTGTTGGTGCAGTCATTAAGCAAACGCTGTAATCTTAAGGTAACCACCGAAATTGTTAAGTTTTGTTAATGCCACAGTCATTAAGTGAACCAATGGTCCGTTATGGGCTGGTTTTGCCAAAAAGCGGAAGTAAAAGTCTGTTTTCAGGAAAACCATGATGAAAGGCAGTCACCTGACTTGGGATGCTGCAAACGTGCTGCATAAGTGTGAGCTGGTTGCTGAGCGCCCAACGTGTGGTCATGTGATCATAGGGAGAGGGCTGGATCATCGGAACTGTGGAACAGGTCCTAAGTAATGCCAGGGCAGTCTGCCATAACTTTGAATGGTCACTAAGTGACTGATCATAAGTCGAAGACTACCTGCACTTGCTAATACTGTAGGAACAATTAAGAAGAAACCAAGTTCTATTAGCAGGATAAAAAAGGGAATTGAAGACTAAAGATTATTATTTACTTATATGCAATCCCTAAAATGAATCCAGAGGGAAGGGGAAACCATTTTCCTATTTCTTCCAAGAAAATTATATGTAGATATCCATGAAATCAGCAGGAGTTAGGCTACTTTATTAGGATACTTAGTTAACTGACTAGTTAGGAGTTCGAACAAAGGAGAAATGTTTTGACAGTGAGAACAATTAAGCAGTGTATCAGCTTTCCTTTAGAAATTGAGATTGCTCCATCACTGGAGGTTTTTAAGAAGATATTGGATAGCCATTCGTCTGAAATGGTATAAAGTCTCCTACTTAATTAGGGGGTTGGACTAGAAGACCTCCAAGACCCCTTCCAACTCCGTTATACTATTACTGTTCCTGAAAGAAGCTTGTCTTTAAAATGAATATTGAACATAGATTAAACATGGGAGACCTTCAGCCTGCAGGCTCGTAATTTGAAGGAGACAGACAAAAAAAAAAAAGGATGAATAGACAGAACAGGCAAAGAGACATATTCAGGCGCTCCAGCTCCTAACAGCAACTTGAAGGGAAACCATGAAAGGAGAGGAGGAATTGAAAGGAAGCTGGGGCCTCAGGCAGCTTATACAATGCCTGGAGGAGGGGTGGGGGGGTCCTGCCTTGATAAGTTGGCTATTCTTGTATCATACCAAAAGGAAACAAAGGGCCAAAGGCAACTGGTGTCAAAAATGACTCAATGAAGGGACTTTGCTCCTTCCAATGTTGGGCTCCTTCAGCTAGAGAAGATGCTTGCTAAGAGATGGAAGTTGGAGAAGATAGCTGATTTCTGTGCCAAGACCAGTGTTTCTCAACTTTGACAACATTAAGATGTGTGGACTTCAACTTTCATGCTGCCTGGGGAATTCTAGGAATTGAAGTCCACACATCTTGTGTGGACATCAAGTTGTCAAGATTAAGAAACAATAGTCTAGGCCAGCCGCCTTCTTCAGCAGCAGCCTGATGGAGTAATTGACCAAGTCCAGGAAGACCAGGTTTCCATCCTGACCAAGTTGCAGGAAGAATTTCCTCCACTTCCCTGCTGTCCCCATTTGATCAGATTTTGCTTGTCCAGGTAAACTCAGCCCAAAGCGCTGCTGTTAATTAACCAGTGTAAAAAAGCCACACTGTTGCGTTGTGTGGTGTAGCAGCAAAAACTCTCATTCCTTTTTGCTTCTTTCCCCTTGTCATCTCTAGCAGAGCAATAACCTCCCTGTCTTTATTCCTCTGTTGGTAAGATGGGGTGATGCTGTTCTAAGTGCCCTAAATGGGAAGCTAATTGGTGACATGGACTGACTGCAAATGGACATGTCTATGTTTCAAAGTCCCCTGCAGCCATGGCTTGTTTACTCCCTTTGAGCGGTGTTTACATTTGGGGAGGGGGAAACTGCCTACCTCTAGCAGAATTTACTGTTTGTTTAGGTTGAACTGACGTTGACAAGATACTTTAGACTGAACTGACTGGCAAGATTACTCAGTTAATCTCTCTGGCAAACATGCCTCCATTTGTGCAGCAGGACAAGCTGTCCATTTTTATCTCTGAGGATTACACTGCAGGTCCAAGGTGGGATGACACTTCAGGACTTTTTCTGGACTGCCATCAAATCAAGATTAGAAAGATAAAGTGAAGTAGGTTACTACTTGATTTATGTCATCACTTCACCCTGATTGGCAAGTTCCAGAATGTAGCTTACTAACCAGATGTGGCAATGGTTTTCATCTTCACATTTATACTCCTCTAAAGTGTCTTTTGAGTTAAACGTTCGAGAGCCCACTTCTAAAACCCGGATCTGTTATGCTGGCTGAATGGAAAAGTAATGTACTGTAATGGATTTGATGTTGAGGCATATTATGCAGTACTATAATAATGACTACTCTAGAAAAATCTAGAGTGTGAAATTAGAAAACCAGAACAAGGATCTCCTGATGAAGAATAGAAGACCTGTGCATTCAGATGCTGAATATTGTTTCCCTTCAATTCATCCGATATGTCTAATCATCAGAGGTAATTGAATGGTTTTCCAAATATGTGGATGGATGTGCTAACCACCGATATGTTTTCATCTTCAGTTTCACGAAGTCTGCTACCTGGTCAAAGAAACTATAACATGTCTTAAATAATAAATACCATCCTGCATCTTCCAGTTCTTCTTAGTTTCGTGATATTTCTCTGTGGATTTATCAAATCTCCATCGCTACAATTTGGGATTGCAAATACTACTGATACATGATGTGAAAATGTACTGAATCTACAGTAGATAAGTCTGTTGATCCCAGACTTCTACTGTTGTGAGGAAGAGAATTGTCATTTTTTTTCTACCTTGAAAAGCCTAATATATTTGGTTTCTCTTTGGCTATGGATAAACTTTTTCAACTATTTCTCAAAACAATCAAAATTATTTCACATGTGGCCACATCACATATATAAAAACATAATGGTTCTTGTCATTTGTTTTTCATTATATACATATGTATCCATAACATAGAATAGACATTTTTCAATGGCCCTACAATTTGTCCATATCCCATTAAGTTATGTTTTGTGAGCACCAGCTAATAAACTTCCTAATTGTTTTCGAGTGCCAAGCAGACATCCAGAGTTGATCCAAATCTTGTTAGTATCACACATCCTGGGTGACCTTTCTGGGTTGTTGTTACACAGACCCAACATCAAATGTTGCCTATTACTTAGACTTGATGGAGAAAGTGGTTTTAAACATTGGTTATGATTTGAGGAACTTCAATCTGTATGATATTTGAAGGTTTTTTTTTCCTGGTGGTTTTCTTAGAACTTTTTCTACAAGGTGTGAAAAACACTACAGAAGGTCATGCTAAAAATATAAAGTACAGTTTATGTTCAGGACAGTGTGTTCTATGATGCTATGGTATCCTATTCAAAACAGGAAGAGAAATGGTACAGCTGAAGACCCTGAGGATACGTCTACTACCTGCTTGATTTGTTCGAGAAATATCCTTTACTGTTGCTTAGTACCCTAAGAACCTTTATTCGTTCCTCAGAGTTCCGGTATATAAAACTTGGCATCGTTCCCAGCAAAACCGCAGGGGTGAAGGCCTTACGTAATCACTCATTATGGGTGTCAACAATTTTTTAAATTTATTTGTGGTCAGAGTAAACGAATAGAGACAAATTTGCTTAGATAATTATTAAAACCATCAAAAGAATATCCCCGGAGAAAGATTAATTTTAGAATGCCTTAGAACTGAAATTAAGCCAAGAAACATCATTTGAAATATAGTACTGCTACTGTATGTTGTGCTTAATAATTCAGTATATACATGGATATTTGAAAACATACAAGATATGGGAGCTTAGGGACTTCTGGGGAACCTTTGTTCTAAGAACTGAATATCATAAACAGCAGGGAGCCAGAGTAAAATCAGAATCAGTTTGACTGTGATGAAAGCAACCTGTGATTTGCTAAAAGCTGATAAGATGCCCCAAAGATAAAATGACTGTGAATATTTATTTATTTATTCTATTCGATTTATATCCCGCCTCTCTTCACCCATCTGGGGAACTCGAGGCGGCATATTGTATTATAGTGATGGCAAATCTTCTCTACTGTGCATGTTCACGTGACCCCCGTGCATGCGCACATGCTACCCATGCATGTGCAATCCCCCAGAGCCCCCCAAAAATCTGATCAGTGCTGCTGTGCCGATCAGGTGTGCTTCAGAAGAGGGAACAAAAGTAGGTATAACGCAGGGGCAGGTGGCAGGGCCCGTTTTGGGGCCCAACTAGCAGGAGGCATGTGCGCATGTGTGGTGGAGCAACAGCTCGCGTGCCCGCAGAGAGGGGTCTGCGTGCCACCTCGAGCATGCATGCCATAGGTTCGCCACCATGGTTGCATTAGCTTTCTTTAATAAGGGCTACTTTACTTGATAGATTTATAAGCTTACTTTTTTCTGTTCAATCTCTGAGGTTTGTGAAGGCTTGAAGAAATGTTATGTTTTAAATCTTGAGTTAAATCTTGGTGGTGGTCCATGGCCATGGCCATGGCCTATGGCCGCAAAACTGTTTAAAGGGTGGGGGGATCTGTGGTGAAGAAAAAATTGAGAATCATTGTTTTAGAGCATTTAAACCAATTCGGGTACCGGCAAACTCAGAGCTCCACATTCATCTCTCTTTTAACGGCATCTCTGTCCTGGTGGACCTTCTGAGGAAGAATGAGAGAAGGTGATTGTGGGTTCCAGTTACACCGAAGGGATCAGGTAGTTGTCTCACAGTCTCACTTCTAAGTATCAATCCTTTTTATTACCCAGCAGTGTAAGGGGAAAGAAGACAGAGGAAAAACTCTGAAATCCCTTCAGTATAAGGGAAAGACAACAGTGGTCATGCTAGAAGGATATGTTGAGTAACAAGAAAGAAAAATGTTTGTTTATTGCAGAGGTGTCCAAACTTGGCAACTTTAAGACTTGT